>CAWZYM010000150.1:0-15000 GCA_963966185.1 Rhabditoides inermis
TTTCTCTTTCACTTTCTCTTTCACTTTCTCTCCCTCCCTCTCCCTCTCTTTCACTCTCCCTCCCTCCCTCTCCCTCTCTTTCACTCTCCCTCCCTCCCTCTCTCCTTTCCTCTCCGACCCCCCTCTCTCTTGCTCTCTTTCTCTCTCTCTCTTTTTTCTCTCGCCTCTCTCTCCCTCTCTTTCACTCTCCCTCCCTCTCTCTCTCCTTTCCTCTCCTTACCCTCTCCCTCTCTCCCTCCATCTCATTCTCCTTCTCACTCTCCGTTCCTCTCTCTCCTTTGTCTCTCTCTCCTCTGTCTCTCTCTCTCCTCTCTCCCTCTCCCTCCCTCTTCTCTCTTTCCCTCTCCCTCGTTCGCTTCTCTCACCGTACTCTTTCAGTCACTCTCTGATCGAGCGTGGCATCGTGAAGCGCAAGTCTGGCTACCGCGGTCCGAAGGAGCAGACGGCAGACAGGGCCAAGGCGTGATCAGATGCCCACCTCTCCTCCCCTCCCCTCTCCCTTCTCCCACGCCACTATCATCCACTTGTCGTCTACACTCGGTCGACCTTTGTTCCCTCGATCCCGCGAGTTTTATCTGATTTCAAGGTGATTGGTGGGAGAGAAAGAGTATCGCAGATGTTCTTTTTCCACTCGCCACCCCCACTAAACTATTGCATTCCAAAACAAAGTTCTATCCCTACCCCCTGTTTGTAGTTGATGAATACGAGTTTTATTGTACCTATAAACCCTAATAAAGCGTATACTTTCTGTATTGTTGAAACTGTACATGTCTAATTTGTAGGTCTTGCACTATTCGTTGTTAGCATCAGTACATGTTTGAATGAGCGGCTTGAGAGAGGGTTTATGTTGCCCCAGAGGATTTCACTTCTCTCTCCCTTCAATGGAGAGAGAACATTGTTGCAGCGAGCATGTCTTCCCTTTTTGTCCCCTGTGCTCCTTTTGACATGTGAGCCAGCCACTCACTGATCCTCTCACTCTCTCTCTCTCTCTCTCTCTCACTCACTCACTCTCACTCACTCGCGCATCTCCAAACCAGACGACAATCGATAATCAGCTGTTGCAATGATCTGGCGTCTGTTCACTCCACCCCCATCACTCACTATCTCGGAACATCTAGCTTCTCTGCGTCTCTCCGTCTGACGCGCTCTCTCGCCGGCCTTGCGATCGATCGGGCAGTGCGCAGAGAAGCGAGAGTGGTCGCTGCGACCGGCCGCCCTGCGTCTCTTCCTCACTCTAATCTCCCCCGCTCGTCCGCTCCTGTTCTGCGCGGGTTTTCGCTGTTAGTTAGTTTATATAATCGTTCTATATGTTATTTCTTCGTGATATGTTTCGCGATACGCATTCGCTTAGTTTTACGTTCATTTCCCATCGCTTCTCCGCAATTATTTGATTGGTTGATGTAAAATTCATTGAACTTGCTGACTGCCGCTTTGCTCGTTGAATTCTTCCTTTACATCGTCCATCTATATTCAAGCTGTATTGGTGTTGAACATACGCACTTGTCAATTCATCGCCTCGAGGTGTGCGTTTTGTGTGAAATACGATTCAGCGCGTGGTCGTTTTTTGCCTCGCGACTCGTTCCCTTTCTTTTTTCACCATTCTACTCCGGGCCGTCCGGAGCAGAACGTTGCGAAAAAGCAGTGAACCAAAAGTACAACGCAGCAAGACACGCTCCCAGTGTGCGTTTTACGCTTTCTTTTTCTCCGGGCAATGGAATGCGGAATGGAGTGCGGTGTGAGTGGCGATGGAGTCTCGCCCTGCTGTTTCTTTCTGAATAGTTGTTCCGAATTGTTGTGCAGCTACTCTCTCTCTCTCCCCGTAATCTAATAGGCTGCCCGAGGCTGTTTCATAACGCGAGATCGTTCGCTTCGTCTGCTGTGCTACCTCGAAACGCAAACGACCTCGCTGTAAGAATGAATCACCCCCGCCTAGCCGGCATGGCTTCGTTGATGTTGATAATAATCTCGACCAGCCCTATGCACCCGCCGTCTGTGAGCGTGAAAACTCTCGGTCGTATCGAGTTTCCATACAATTAGCCATCTTCCGGACGCGCACACACACACAAGTGCAATTTCGAAGAGCACCACCGGCTCGATATTTGATATCGCCGCACTACTACTCTCGCCCCTTGCCATTTCGACGTTCCATACCAAAACAATTCGCGGCGCGCGCGTAAATGACACAGCATTTGGATCCGTATAGTTCGTATATTCGCCCCGTCTAGATGACGCACACAACATACACACCGCCGGCCCGAGGCTGCGTAGGCATGCGGTTTATCGAGTTTATTGCCGCCCGAGTATGTGTGGTCGTGGTTGTCGTTTCGGCCAAGCAGACGCTCTAGCAGCACCGCAAAACTCACGCTCGTAACGCAATCTAGCGGCAATTTCCGGTGTGGCCGCACGCAGAGAGTGGGAGAGGAGAGGAGAGGATGTGTGAGACATTGCCTCATTGCCCTGAAGCCCGGCCCCCGGCTCTCACCTCTCACGTCACACGATTGACGCCTCTAGAAGTGAAGAGTGGCGAGGATCGAAGAAGTCAGCGCGGAATACATTGGCGCGCGATCCAGATTCCCCGAATTCCGAGCACCGCGGAATTTCTATGAACAATTATTCGTGGCACACCAAATTGGATTGGCATCGCAGCGCGGGCGGTTTCGCCCTTGGTTTCACCCTTTTGCTTATCTAGTGCGGCGTCGCAGCCAACGACCACCGACACGATTACAGTTTAATCCACTTGACATAGTTTGCTGCCGATATATATGTTTCATACTGAACCACGCGGTAATAGGGCGATGAGCCACGATTATTAGTCACCTAGTATGCGTGGCGGGTGAGTGATCTGCTCGGTTTGTAACGGGACATGTGTTAACAGCTTGGCCAAGCACCGCTCTCACCCTCTCACTTTCCATTCTCCCCCTCACTCCCACTCCCCCCCCCCTTCTCTCTCTCACCTCCGCAAATCACAACAGGTTATTTTCCGAGACGCGAGACGCGTGTGACTGTCGCTGTATCCGCGTGATTGTGGCTAATTATGCAAATTACCGTTGTCGTTTAGAGTGTTGAGTTGGATGTGGATGCGAGGCGGTAGGGACTGATTGGTAGTCGCGCGCGTTCTCTTCACATCCCGCCGTCAGCCATGATGGAGCATCCCAACTCGCTCGATGAGATCGACCTCAACGCGCTCAGGGTGAATCTATTGATTTATTGATGTATTGATTGTTTGTACTTGGGTGTTAGTTCCTATGATTAGACGTTAAAGGATTGATTGATTACGTTGAAGAATACATATTGATTACATATTGACTGGTTGATTGCAGGATCCGGCCGGCATTTTTGAGCTCATCGAAGTGGTCGGCAATGGTACCTATGGACAGGTGTACAAGGTGAGATTTCTTTATTTTTTATCACAGTTATTCTGTTTTTGAAATGTCTTTGTTTTTTTTTTGGCTTTTCTGTAATGTGTGCAAACGTGCTTTGACCTAGGAATGATGTGATAACAGAGTAAACTCTCTTCAACTTCAAGTATCCATATACATACGATATGTGTTTCAGGGTCGTCACGTGAAGACGGCTCAGCTGGCGGCCATCAAAATCATGAACATCAACGAGGACGAGGAGGAGGAGATCAAAATGGAGATCAACATGCTCAAGAAGGTACGCAGTCCTTCTTGTTTTCGGATTTCTCTTTCATTTGCAACGTTATGGTTTATGGTTTCACTCTCTTCCATGGTTGTTTAAAATGTTGTTAACGATTATCATTAGTTGTGGAATTGTGGTGATTCGTATTGTCTCAGTTCGCCACACACTTGCTCGCGTCTCTTTTTTGTAATGTTATTTCGCGCTCCTCCTCGTCCCAGTTGTCCTTTGGAGTGTCGCTGCCTGGTTGTTGGGGGATGTTTTATTGTGATCTGATGTATTAGTGTCTACTGGTCATAGAAGGCCGCGATTGTGTGTCGCGCCCCGCTGAATCACCTTTTGCTGCCTAGATGCGTAGAGATGGGACGATATGTGAGCTATGCGGTCTTTGTGCGGTTCGATGTTGTTCTCTCTTCTTTTCCCGCCGTCCTCGTCCGCATTCCAACTCGTCCCCAGAGAGTGGAGGGCGCGAGAGCGGGGAGAGGGAGTGTGTGGGAGGAGGAGGAGCAGACATGGAGCAGTAAATCATTGGAGAGAGAAGAGGAGAGAGTAAGAGAGAGTGAAACAGGGGAGCCGGGCCATCTGGGCTCGCGTCTTGGTCGGATGCGACGCTGCATCATTTGCATTTGGAGGGAAACGGCGGCATTCATTGTCCAGTGAGAGAGAGGGCGAGAGAGCGCGCGAGGAGTGGAGGAGCAGGCAGCGAGACGGCAGTCGGCCTTGGAACTGACCTGTGATTGCCGGCTGTGTGTCACTACCATCATCGGGCTCTCTCTCTCTCTCTCTCTCTCTCTCTCTCTCTCTCTGCCTTCCTTTCTCCTAGATTGGAAGGACGTTGTGGGAACGAAGCACCGGCAGCTGGATGAAGAGGGGAGAGTGATTGATTGACTGATATTGATTGAGTGGATGGGTGTGGTTGCTTTGACTCGCATGATCTTGCGTGATTTATGTGGCTGTCGGGTGATCCGGATTTTGGGTAGGCTGCTGGCTGCTGTGTCCACTAGGCAATAGAGAAATATCATATCAAAGGGCGCGCAATGCGCCTATCACTATTTCCGGTTTTTATGTTGCCGGAATGGTTTGCTCTTGATTTATGAGTTGTCTCGGAAGCCGACGGGGATTTCGAAATAGTAAAGTGTAAATGTGTTTTCCGGCAGTGCTATTCGAGGACGTTCAGCGCTCGTTTGCCTGAGTGATTTTGTCGGTTTTTCGGTGTGGCCGAAGGGGACACTGTGGACACATTACGTGTTTCTTTGTCGCTGGAGTGGCGGGAGAGAGAGAGAGAGAGAGAGAGGCAGAGAGGGGAGGTTTTCGAACGGTGGAATGCGTGTCATCACTGTGTGACATTGAAATTGGGTGGGAACTTGTAGGTTAAGGGGATGTAGTAAATGGACAATGAAGTGGGAGAGGTCTCTCTCCCGCAGTGGTTTTGTGTCTTGTGTGTGTATTGCCTGAGGGCATAGAGGGAGAAGGAGAGGGAGGAACGGACGCGTCGTCACAATGGCCACAGTGTGACTTTGCATGTGTGTGTGTTCAGTGTGCACTGACGAGGGTGGAGAGAGAGAGAGGGAGGGAGAGAGAGAGAGAGGAGAGGAGAATGGACGATTTGGAATTGGGAATAGCGAGCGGGAACAGCAAGGGAGGGGGGGGGGGCGAGAGACTATAGGTATCCGATGACCACTAGTGGTTTTCACCTGTGCACCTGCAGCCAGCAGGGAAGAAAGAAAAGGAAGGAGAATAAAATGTAAACAAACACGAGAAAATGTCAAATCGAAATATCACGGTTCACTCTCCCTGCTCCCTATTTGAATGAAAAAAACAATTGTCGTTTTCAGTACTCTCACCACCGCAACATTGCCACCTACTATGGCGCGTTCATCAAGAAGCTGCCGTCGTCGACTGGTGAGTGTTTTGTGCTTTCTCTTTCGTGTTTTGATGTGTGATTTTGGTATGGATACAGTAACAGTCAGTGTCTTGCGTTAGTGTTATGTTTGTGTGTGATTTCTGGGTTGACTGTGACTGAGGGGTTTGGTGAGGCGAGCTGAGTGTGTATGTCTTCTTGTGTGTGAGCGACACTGTGGACTGTGCGAGAGAGAGAGATGGTGAGTAAGTGGTTATATCACTGTGTAAACGATTCCTTGCCCCGTCTCGGCTCCCGTGGTAGGGTAGGTAGGAGGAGAGGGGCTCGGGGTTGGGCGGGGGTAGCCCCTCTATTGATTCGCGTGTGATGAATGGTGGAATAAGGCAAGGGAAGATTGCACGAGAGTGGGCAGGGTTTACCGGGATTGTGGGAGTATTGCTGTGAATGAATTGTCTGAATGGAAGGGTAAGAGTCGAGTCAGTCACATTTGCTATGCGTAGGTGAGAGAGACTGAGGGGAGTGCGTTTGATGGAGTATGGGAGAGAGAGAGAGGGACAGGTAGATGGGGTCGGGTGAGTGAGTGAATAGACAATTACTTGTACTCGGTGACTATGGAATGGGTTTGTGGTGAATAGGGGTGAGAGTGAACGGAATGATATAACACGAGCTACGATCACGATTCCAGATTTGCAAATCTGGGATGTGGGACCTCGGACCTAGTACACGAATAATTAACACACGCAAGAGCAAGCTCTTGCGTACAAGGTGCGGTCAGTCTTTTCGAAAGCCATTCGGGAGTGTTTCGAAGGCATAACAAGACATTCCGAAGTGTTCGGGAGTATTTCGAAGGCAATTCGGGAGTGTTCTGGGGGCGATTCGAAAGGCAATTCCGAAGTGATTCGGAGGCATTCGGGATTGTTTCGAAGAGACTGACCGCAACTACAAGGGTACACCTTACCCTTACTTAGGGAGAAGGGAGAGAATGGAGAATCAGCATTCTCTTTGCAGGCAAGCACGACCAGCTGTGGCTGGTGATGGAGTTTTGCGGGAGCGGGAGTGTGACCGATCTGGTCAAGTCGAGCAAGGGCGGCGCCATCAAGGAGGACTGGATCGCCTACATATGCAGGGAGATACTCAGGGTGCGTCCCTCGTTCGGCATATTCACTCTTATCTTTGTTTTGTTTCATTTTTGAAATGTTGAAAGTTGAAATTGAAGAGATTTTTCGACATTGATTGAAGAGGAATGGATTGAGCCATACTTATAGACGTTTTGAATCGTATCTCTTATGGTTTTCATGTGTTTGGAATGCATTGGAATGTATTGTTCATTTCCAGGGTTTGTACCACCTGCACCAGAACAAGGTGATACACCGTGATATCAAAGGACAGAACGTGCTGCTCACGGATAGCGCCGAGGTGCGGTCATTATTGATTTATCGATTGATTGATTGATTGATTGATTGATTGGTTTATCGATTAGTTGCTTTTAGGTGAAGCTGGTCGACTTCGGCGTGTCGGCACAGCTGGACAAGACTGTGGGAAGGCGGAACACGTTCATCGGCACGCCCTACTGGTGAGTGGTATTGATTGATTATTGATTGA
Source organism: Rhabditoides inermis (assembly GCA_963966185.1). Classification (NCBI taxonomy): domain Eukaryota; kingdom Metazoa; phylum Nematoda; class Chromadorea; order Rhabditida; family Rhabditidae; genus Rhabditoides; species Rhabditoides inermis. Next base: position 7,103 of record CAWZYM010000150.1, read on the forward strand.
CTTATTGACTTATTGATTGATAATTGATGTTCAGGATGGCGCCCGAGGTGATTGCGTGCGACGAGAATCCGGAGGCGACGTACGATGCGAGATCCGATCTCTGGTCGCTCGGTGGGTTGCGTTTTCGTTCACCTGCTGTTTTGGATATTTTATGTCTGTCTTTTTTTTTAAATTTCTATTTAAGTCCTTCACGGCGTGTAACGTAGGACGTAGCGATGTTGTTTGTTTGTTTATGTTTGTCTGGTTGCAGGCATCACAGCGCTGGAAATGGCTGAAGGCCACCCGCCCCTCTGCGACATGCATCCCATGCGCGCACTCTTCCTCATTCCCAGGTGGGTATTTATCGATTTATCGATTGACTATGGATCACGGCATTGTGGGAGTATTACTGTGAATCGATTGTTTTATTGATTGATTGCAGAAACCCTCCTCCCCGCCTGAAGCGCTCAAAGAAGTGGAACAAGAAGTTTGAGTCGTTTATCGGTGAGTTTTTTGTTTGTTGTGATGATGATACAGTTCGGAAAAAGATCAGTAATTGGCGTAATTTGCGATGTCGCTGGTTATTTTATATTCGAAACGTAATTTTGGTAACATTGAATAGTTGGCTGAATTTTCTTTTCACCCTCTTTCACGTAGCGTTCGTAGTTTATACACGAAGTTCAGAGTAGTATAAGGGTGCTTTTTATCGCCACGATAAACTTATTGTATAAGTTTGTGACATTACTGGTTACTTGTTGAAACGTGTTTTTGATAGTTTAATAATGTAATATGATTTTTATGTGTTATATACTGTTGTGTTTCAGAGACTGTGCTGGTGAAGGACTACCACCAGAGGCCGTACACTGATCAGCTGCTGCGGCACGCGTTCATTCGGTGAGTTTATCGATTTATCGATTTATAGTTTGCTGTAGTAATTCCCATTTTTGTAAGTGGATAAAGAGAGAGAGAGAGAGGGAGGAGAGAGAGAGAGGGGAGAGAGAGAGGGGGGGGGAGAGAGAGATTATGACGTTGCCTGTGCAGGGACCTTCCCCCGGAGCGTAGTGTTCGCATGTCCATCAAGGAACACATCGACCGACACCGACGCGCCAACAAGAAGGGTGGGTGGGGTGGTAGCGTAGCTATATTATCACTCGATATCGATATGCCTTTTGAAAGTGAAGCGGTGTTGAAACGTATTATTTCTGTCACTATGTCATGCTGGGGTGTTGGATAGGGTAGGATGAGAGTGTTTGTGAAGGGAAGATAAGGTGTTGTGTGTTGCAGACGAGACGGAGTACGAGTACTCTGGCAGCGAGGACGACGAGGCCGGGCCTCCAAAGGCCGGAGCCAGCGGGCGACTACCCGATGGTGGGTGAGGGGTGCGACATGCGAGACGAGTACGCATTCCCACATTCATATGTGTGTTGTTATCGCGTGATCATGACACGTTTAACACGAATTGGAAGGTGCAGTGTCACTAATTGGAGTGTTTGCAGAGGCGCCGTCGATGATCCCCATGCAGCAGGACAACACGCTGCGCAAGGGATTCCAGAGGCTGCAGGTGGGTGGAGGGAGCGTGAGAGAGGGAGAGGGGAATAATGCGGACCACTACTCTGTTTTCCGTGCAGAGAAAGGGACTGGAAGAAAGAGTGCGAGTAATGTGATGACACGCTTGACTGTTTGCAGGAGACGATAAAAAACTTGGTGGAGGGTGGAGTGAAAAGAGGGTGTGAGAATGATGTTGACACGTGACTGTTTTCAGGAGAACAGTCGTGGTGTGTTCTCGGAGCCGGGGGCGCAGCAGCTGAAGCGCATCCCTCCGCAGCAGAGTGCGGGCATGCGAGTCGGAGGGGGCGGGGGCGGGGCGAGTCCCGCATACCACAGGGACTACCGCGCAGAGAGGGAGCGCGAACAGCAGGTCGGTGCTGCAGTGTATTGTAGTGGTCCCAAGGTCCCATTCTCCCATTGAACAGTAGTTGTTGAATTGACATTGACGTTAGGGGCTGATGCGTATTGTTTGTGTTTCATGTGTGGTCAAGGAAGCGACAAATTGAGCTGTAGCTTTGAATTGACATTGAATGTTATAGCTGGTGCGTATGATTCATGTGTTAGGAGCGAGTGGCGAATATGATATAAGTGTTAACGATCTTGAAACAAACAAATTGACTAGCAAAGTTGACTTTTGTTGACTCTAATAGTTGATGCGTACATATCGTATTTTCAAGTGCAAGTGGGCTTACGATGGGAGTCGTAGAGTTAGCTCACTCTAAAGTAATGGTTAGACTCAACATTTGCTGAAAAAAAACCCTCAGAAAGTGCCTTTTTGTATCATAAAGTGACATAGTCGAGTCTGACCTCGCCTTTACAATTGATATTGTCTCAGGTTCGCCTGCGCGCGGCGGCAGCGGCGGCAGCGGGTCGTCCGCAGTCGGACCGGGACCGGGAGAGGGAGCGACGCTCGCGCCCCCACAGCCAGCACCAACAGAGCCATCCCGCAGCGCCCCACCTCGCGCTCGTCAACAACTACGACCACCAGCGGAGGAGGGAGGAGAGGGACGAGGTGCGGTTTCACTTATCTTGTTTTGTTATTTTGTCATCTTTTCGGTTGTAATTGCGTGATTCAGCGTCACCGCGAGCGTGATTTGCGTGAGCGGGACCGGTCGGCGGCTGGCCGTGACCGGGAGAGGAGGGAGAGGGAGATGAGGAGTGGAGGAGGGGGAGGCGGAGGGGCGGGACTGCGAAAGCTCAGCGAACCCGTCCTCCACCAGCCACATGCCCGACCGGAAGTGAGTGTTGTTGTTGTTGTTGTTGTTGTTGTTGTTGTTTATTATGTTTATGGATATATGAATTCAGCGATGATTACCTGTGTGCCTGTGATGGGTGTAAAGTGTGTGCGTTGTATCGTATAATTTGCGGCTTGATTCGATATAGATTTGATGGTTGCATTGCAGGATCTGGATGTGTTGGCGCACGAGCTATCCCGGATGGGGAGGGACGTCGGAGGCGGGGGCGGCGGCAGTGCCAGCCCGCCTCCGCCGGCTCCCCCGCCGAGGGGCGACAGCATCGCCAGCATGGAGGTGCGTCCGCTCCTCGGATTCTTTCCGTTTCGGAATCTTATGTGAACACTGCAGGACTCCCCCTCTGGTACGATGCGTGTCCCGAACCGTCCCCTTCCGCCGACCCCGGACCAGTCTCCAGTCGATGGGGCGCCGGCAGACGACGGCACCCTGTTGGCCAAGGCAAGGGGAGCAATGGTCAAGGCGGCCAGTATGCCCGAGGTGAGCGCATCTGCTTCCCTAGGGGCCCAAACTCCGAATCGCCAACTTATTTTATGTTTCCGGTGACATTTAATGGAGTGCGCATTCACTATTGTGTAATCCAATTCGTCAATTTGTTTGTATTTTTGGATGATGTTTCCTATTTAGTATTGTTTGTCTTTTCCAGCAGCACGAGCCGTCTCCGCCCTCGTTCGGCGTCGGCATCGAGAGTTCGTCGGAGGAGTCGGACGAGGAGGAGGATGACATTGTGGCCAGCAGAAGGTTGGTGGGGGAATATGGGAAATTATGGTTCGTATAGATAGGTGGCATTGCTCACCATTATGTTTTTCCGTTACGTAGTTGTTGTGAATCGTATTGTGAGTGGTTTTGAAACTTTAATGTGTTGTTAGGCGTGATTGCTTTGGCGCGACGACAGCTTTTAATGATGTGATGTGATTTGCAGAACGCAGCACAACCCTCTGCGGAACGGCAGCAACGGGGCGGGTCGCGAAGGCGCCGCCGTTCCCATGCCTGACCTCGTCCCGTCCGACGCGCGCAAACACCTCGACGACCTGGGAGACGAGGTGCGTTGTTGTTTACTTGTTTGTTTGTTTATCAGTCTGATTTCGACTTATTAGCGCACACAATACTACAGTGGGAAGTTGTTGTTTATTACCTGCATCTATAGATATCGTCATTGCTCGGCAGTTTCTACGTAAGTACGATTGGTGGTCGTAGATTTGTATTTGAAAGATTTTGTGGTTTGGTCGCTGCGGCTTTCTTCTACCTATCTATCCCCCCACATTGAGTTGTGTTCTAGTGATGTGTCGATGTTATATGGTCGCTGTGTTTCTTTCCTCACTTTTTTTGGTTTTGGTTCGACTGGTTCGTATCCACTAGAACCATAGAACCAGGTTGTCTATGGTTCGTTCACTCACGCGCCTCGTTTCAGCCGCAGTCGAATGGCTCGTCTTCGTCGCGGGGTGGCTCGTCGCAGCCGCAGACTCCTCTGAGTCAGAGGGACAGGGAGAAGAGCTTCGTGGGGTACTTCGGCAACGCGGCGGCAGCGACGAGTGGCACGGTGAACAGACCCGGACGGGCACAGGACGCCAACCAGGTCCAGGTCAGTGGGGGGGGGGTTAGGGGGTTGAACTCGATCGTCGAGAAAAACAAGCGGTATTGCTGATGTGCGGAACAATGACAAGTTGTTGATAGTGTGTTACTTAAACATCGCGAGAAGTTATGTTCATGAAATGAGAAAAGACTTTGATGTCTGTGCTACCATCGCGAAACAGTTTCGACAAGCATTTTTAGGAGTTTTTAGAAGGTATTTACATGATTATTTTTTTGTTTCAGGTAAACGTGAACCCTGTCTCCGGCGGCGGTGGTCCGCTCGCGCATGAGGCAGACGCGCCAGAGATCAGGAAGTACAAGAAGAAGTTCAGGTGGGGAGAGAGAAGGGAGAGAGAGAGAAGAGAGAAGAGAGAGAGAGAGGGGGGGGGAAGTGGGTGAGGCAGGGAGGGAGGGTATGGAAAGGAAGAGAGAGGGAATGAGGAAGAGAGAGGGAGAGAGAGAGACGAATATCCGCTTGCAGCGGTGAGATCCTGTGCGCTGCTCTGTGGGGCGTGAACCTGTTGATCGGCACGGACAGTGGACTGATGCTGCTCGACAGAAGCGGCCAGGGCAAGGGTCAGTGGGGTGGTGTATACATGAAGATATACTGCATGAAGAAAAGAACGAAATGCCTCGAGTGATGCTAGGTATATGTATGCGTAGCATGAAACGTATGTGGTATATTTCTGAGAATTGACTTTGGAATTCGACACGAGCTTACCGATTGCCTCATTTGATGTTAGATGTTTGTATGAGTGGCATTGAAACGTATGTGTCTTTTTTGGTGGTGAAGTTGTTTTGTTGGTATCCAGACATACATTGCTGCTTACGGTGTTTTCGCTATGTCCATAAGATATGAAACGTATATAATGTGTATTTTAGATAATCTGTGAACTTTCCTATTGCAGTGTACCAGCTGATCTCTCGCCGTCGCTTCGACCAGATGACGGTGCTGGAGGGACAGAATATTCTGGTGACAATCAGCGGCCGCAAGAGGCGCATCCGCGTCTACTACCTCTCCTGGCTCAAGCAGAAGATACTCAGGACAGAGGTGAGGTTTTGCTTTTGTGAACGTTTATGCTGGGTATTAGTGTGAATTTGATGTTTGCGTATATTTCGTGTGGAGAAACGTACATTTGACGGATTTTCAGGGCGCCAATGGCCTGCCACAAGAGAAGAGGAACGGATGGGTGAATGTGGGCGATCTGCAGGTGCGTTATCTTCTATTATGTTTCTTACCGTATTGGGTTACCGTAATATAGAGATGACTATCGACGTTCGGACTGCTCTTATTGCTTGATTTCAGGGCGCTATCCACTTCAAGATCGTTCGCTACGAGCGCATCAAGTTCCTTGTGGTCGGTCTGGAGGCGAGTGTAGAGATCTACGCCTGGGCGCCCAAGCCATACCACAAGTTCATGAGCTTCAAGGTGTGTTTGTTAATATTGATATTGGTGGAAACCTCTTCACAGAGCTCGGTGGTCATTAGCTCGGCTTGCATTGGTCTTGTTATGAGAGATGGGCGGTGCGTATTTGTGGTGGAAATTATTCTGAAAATGTTCTTGTCATTTTCGCCGTTTTTTTTGTTACTATGGATCAGAATTATTAGAGGGAATATCAGCGAGTGCATATGCTGAGTGTGGGAAACAGAAATATGTGGTTTCAGTCGTTCGGCTCGCTGTCCCATCTGCCGCTGGTCGTGGATCTGACTGTGGAGGAGAATGCGAGGTTGAAGGTGGGTGAGAGAGAGAGAGAGGGGGAGAGAGAGAGAGAGAGACAGAGACAGAGAGAGAGAGAGGGAGAGAGAGAGGGAGAGAGAGAGGGAGAGAGAGAGAGAGAGGGAGAGGGGACTCCGCCCGTTCAGGTGTTGTACGGCTCCCACGAGGGCTTCCACGCGATCGATCTCGACTCGGCCGCCATCTACGACATTTACACACCGCCCAATGTGAGGATTATCGATTTATTGATTGATTATTGATTTGTCGATTTATTGATTGGCTTTCAGAACCAGAACAACATGCAGCCGCACTGTATCGTTGTCCTGCCGAACACGAACGGAATGCAGCTGCTGCTGTGCTATGATAGTGAGTCGAGATTGATTATCAAATTGTATTTCGAGTATTCGTCGTATGTGTGAACGTCTCGTTCCATTATCGAGAGATGATATTCGTTCGTTGTCTTGGGTGGTTGTTACTTACTTCTTTTTAAATGAGAGTATTACCCTCAATTCATTAGCCAGTTATGAGATTTTTCGGTGTCTTAGGTATTTACGTTTTGTGTGTGTTTTTTGAAGTGCATTTCTTTTTTTCCAGACGAGGGTGTGTACGTCTCCACATACGGGAAGATGTCGAAGAACGTGGTGCTGCAGTGGGGAGAGATGCCGAGTAGCGTGGGTGAGTGGGGGGGGGAGAGAGAGAGAGAGAGAGAGAGAGAGAGAGAGAGAGAGAGAGAGAGAAGGGGAAACAGAGAGAGATGAGTGAGAGGGGGGAGGGCGAGAGAGAGAGGGGGGAGGGCGAGAGAGAGAGAGAGAGAGAGAGAGAGAGAGATAGACTTGTTCGTTTCAGCGTACATCTCTACCGGCCAGATCATGGGTTGGGGCAACAAGGCGATCGAGATCCGCTCGGTGGACACGGGTCACCTCGACGGAGTGTTCATGCACAAGAAGGCACAGAAGTTGAAGTTCCTCTGCGAGAGAAACGACAAGGTACGTCCCTCCTTCCCCCCTCTGTCCTCTGTCCCTGTCTCGGTCACTCTTACCTTCCCATATCCCATAGTTGGTTGTATGATACAATTTTATTACTTGTATCGGCAGATAAACACACTTAACATTCCAGGTTTTCTTCTCGTCTGCCAAGGGCGGCGGCTCGTGTCAGATCTATTTTATGACGCTGAACAAGCCGGGTCTCACCAACTGGTAGATCGTTGGGGTGATCTACCCTGTCCCTCCCTCCCTCTCTCCCTTTCCTTCCTTCCCCGCCTGCTCTGTACATATGCGAGCCGAGTCTGTTGATGCTCAATGTAGATGGGATGAATGTTGCCACAGCCGATCGATCGATATCGATCGGTATCGATTGATCCAACCACACACACACACTCACAGTTCGCCAACAAAAATGAGAGAGATTTATATATTTGATTTACGTTGATTTGTATTGAGGTGATTTTGTGCTGATTTCTACAGAGAATCTTGTTTTATTCGATCTAATCGTATGGAGTAGCGGAGTTAGAGATATGACTTGTGAAAATTGCGTTGGTAATAATTATAAGTTTTGTTGATTCATAATAATTATGCACTTTTATATATTCTATTTATGTGTGTGTTCTCTGTTTTCTGCCGAAATGTGATAAAGTGTGAAAATCTACGTGGCTTTAAAAACCTTTATATCACTAACTGTAAGGAACACGAACTAAAACAGGCATAATTTTTGAAGTATGATAATGTTGAGCATAAATTTAACACGAGTATTGTAAGAAAGGGGCGGAGTCTATCCCTCGCGGAACTTCTCCTCAAAGTCCTCTGCGTCCTCCTCCTCGTCAACATGACGCACAC
>CAWZYM010000150.1:20000-33356 GCA_963966185.1 Rhabditoides inermis
CCAGTCGGTGAGCGAGTGGAGGAGGGCTATCGTCATGATCTCGCCCAGTGTGTATGACAGCTCGGTGGCCTGGGAGGAGGAGATGAGAGAGTGGGAGAGGGAGAGAGTGGGAGAGGGAGAGAGAGGGAGAGAGAGACAGACAGGGAGAGAGAGAGAGGTACCATGTAGCATAGAATCCGCGTCCAGTAGGCCAGCGAATCAAACGAGTTGAGGAGCGCGTAGTAGTAGGCAATCTGCAAACAAAGTAGGGCATTGTAAGTCCGTCAGTTTTCTCCGTCCAGCCGCTGTGATTATGTTTCTCTTTTCATTTGTGAGTCATTCTTTTAGTCAAGTCGCCAATCCGTCTGTCTGCTGGCTGTCTGTCTAGCAAACAAAGCCTGATGTTTATACATTCTGTCACTGTCTCTCTGTCTATGCATACTGCATACCTATCGAATTGATTATGTTCAGAAAGTTGGCTTTGTTTAATGAGGATGGGAGAGTACAGCTGAGCTGAGTGAGCTAATGAAATTTTGAATGTACCGTAATTCACCTGCCTCAATTTGCATCTGCTTGGTGAATTTGCGGTTTAATAATGATCATCATTCATCGGATTTTCTACAAATGGATAGCACGGATACCAGTGGATACACATACGATCTCTCAGTTCACGATTCTCTCGTCACCTTCTGTCATTACATCTCAGTTTGCACGCTTTTATTGTCGTTGTTCACGTTCTACATTATCATCCACAAATCGAATGAATCGATGAAAACCTATAAGTGGCATTTGCTATCGAATCAGGTAATAGTGTAAATGTATAATCCCTTGAAAATTGAGTTTGTGAGGCATGCGCGCTTCTCTTCGACATTTTCGTTGGGGGCTTAGCGATTCCTTGTCTTCTCTTTCCAAAGATCATAGGATATCCTGCGGGCGTTCTCGGAACCGTATTCAACATGGACCTCTTCCAAACAGCTGTACTTTCTCCAAATAGTTTTCTCGATTTAGAAAGTCTTTAGGTCGTCGGCGCTCCAATCGCCGCTATCACTGGTTGCTCCTTCGTGCAACCCTTTCTGTATAGATTCATGGTGATTTCCAACCTGCACAGACCCGTTGCATTCCCTACACGTCGTCTCAACTCCTATTTGCTACTACTTCATACAATTTTCCCAATAGCAGCTGGTGTATCGATATATCGCATGCATCCACTACATGGCAAAGATCTTATGGACATGATACAGGTCTAATTGTTATTTCAAATTGACACAATTACATACATTTTTCAGCCATTTTCGGCGCTGACTCGTTTAGTACAAGAAAATCCAGAACTGCCGTTGTCGGGAACGTATTATTTCTTTCCCGAAGATACGGTAGGTAGCTTCTTCAAATTTTCAATTTTGAGATTTCAGAAGTGGCTAGCGCTACTTTTTAGTGTTGTTGCCATGCTGATTTTTATCGGAGCATTTTGTTTTATCGGTTGCATTTATTTACTTTATTCTAAGCACCACACAATAAGCAAATCGACTCAAGCGCTGCAGAAAACGTTGGTGTGTTCGCTACTGATCCAGGTGAGTCTAATGCAAGTCTAATGCTAGCGGTTCAAAGATGAGTAGTGTGAAAGTGGCGACCATGACTTTTTCTAGGCAATGTTCACTCTTCTCGGATTGATAATTCCACTTGTGAGCATGTTGATTGTTATCACATTCCGAATGTGGTCAATGATAAGTGCGTCTTTTTTTTTAAATCTTTTTTTTGAGGAAATTTCGTTAGTTAGATAGTTTTTTCCAACCATTAATAAGTTTTATTTTACATGTTTTATCAAAAGTTTGCAGACAAAACCGATTGGACGTTCGCTCTGCTCTCGTGCCACGGGGTGTGGGGAGCTGTGGCCATGCTGATACTATATAAACCATACAGGTGATATAAAATATACCCCGACTTTGACAAAACTGACAGGTGCTTTTAGAAAGTTTCTCCTGTCCATATTCACTGCGAAACATCGAAATGAGAGGAGTGTTTCTTTCATGACAATGAAACACGTGAAAACTGCGACAGTGATGCATACAGTGCGCGGAATGTAGCCTCCTATCGACGGCTAAACATTTGAATTTTTGCGCAAGACTGTGACGAGAGGAGAGGATGCAGACGGCGAGCGCGCGTGTCTCTTCATTCCCTATTGTCTCTCGCAATAAAGTAGTCCGCGCGGCCACTGTAGTTAAAGCCCAGAAATACATTTTGTGAGTGAGATTTCGGTTTTTTGCATAAAAATCGTACCGGCTGTCCCATGTTGATCAGATAGTAGCCGGTGCGGTACGTGATCTCAGAGGAATCTGTCTGAAAAGCATTCTCTCTCTCTCTCTCTCTCTCTCTCTCTCCTTTTCTCTCTCTTCCTTTCTTTATGTTCTTGAAGGGAAAACTACTACAAATATCAAACTAGGTTCCATAAAAGTAAGAGGTAAATAAAAGACAAAACAAAACGCAGACTGACGGAAAGCATGAGGAATCCGAGTGTGACGAGTGTGACTCCGAGACAGATGACGTGTCGATTGCGCTGTCGGATGAGCAGCGCCGCGAACGCCACTCCAGTGAAGCGACTGATCATCTACGGGAGAAAGGGGGATTGACGCATATTAGCGTGTTGTAAATGATTCCATTCGATTTCATTTCTATCAGAGTCTTCATTACAAACTCATTTTTACATACAAGTGAATCCCGCTTTGCACAATGGACAATGACTACAAATACGATTCGGAACTATTGGAACTCTGCGTAATCGGTGTGCGGGACATTGTTGTCCGGACGAGGACAATGCGTCTGTCTTTTTTTGTTGAAAGACCTCAAACCCTATGACTCTCACGTCTTGCATGCTGCTCTCCGCCTGCAGTCGACGCATCTTCTTCGTGCGGTGCACGTTCAACTGGAATGATCAACTCTCTCTCTCTCTCTCTCTCTCCTCTCTCTCCCTCCATATCTCTCTCCCCCATCTCTCTCCCCCATCTCTCTCCCTCTCTCTCCCCCTCTCCCTCTTCCTCTCTCCCTCTTCCTCTCCCTCTCCCTCTCTCCCCTCCCTCCCCACCGCATCGTAGAACGTCTTGCTTCCCTCGAATGCCTTGTGCAGTCCCATCTCATACAGACTGGGCAGACTCGTCCGATTTTCTCTCGTCTGGATGCACTTTGCATAGTCCTGGTACTCCACGCCTCAACACGTATCGTTGATGTATGAGGTCAACATTACACTACATGTTTTTTTCTGGATGAGTGTCACGTTAAGCGACGTCACGTTTCGTAGAGCAGAATGGTTTTCTCCCATTATATTGGTGACGACATGTTCTGTTTTAGTCAGGTGCTATTTTTTTCCCACGCGCACCACTTCCTTATTAGTGGTCACACAAACTATCCATGTGGGGGAGAACAATCACCAATGATCGAGTGTGTAGTTTCGGCTATAGTACACACACTCGAAGAAGATTACGTTATTACACAAGGACGACCTCAGAGGAGACAAGTGAGTAAAGCATGCATCCTAACCCTCCATCCCTTCTCTCTCTCTCTCTCTGTCTCTCCCTCTCTCTCTCTTTCTCTCTCCCTCCCACTCTCCCTCTCTCCCTCTCTCTCTACCCCCCCCCCTCTCTCTCTTTCTCTCTACCATCCCCCTCACCCTTTCCATACTCCTTGAATGTCGATACTGTAGTGCTGTAGCCGTTCATAAATTCAACTATCACGTAGATGAGAATGTGATTGCGAATCACGCGCCAGCTGCCTAAATAACGAGTGGGGGCGGAGCTTGTGTGGGCGGGGCGAACTCTTGCTGTTATTGTTCTGGAGTCGCTTGAAGGAGAGCTTGGTGGGACGCGGCTGGTGCGCGCTGCCATCTCTCTTGTGCTGCGGATCCGTCTCCTTGGATTCGTCCAGCGACTTCTTCTCCTAGGTATACGGTAGATTATGGTAACTACAGTACACCGTACCACTGGTTGTATGACTCCGGGCGTCTTTGTGAACTCCTTACTTCTGTATGGCCCATTTTCGGTCTGAAAAGAGTCACGTAAATTATTTTAAAACGATTCGGATGCGAAACCTTGACGTCAGGCAGACGAACTTGTGTGATTTCCTAAACGAGTATCGATTGATTATCGATCGCATATCGATCGCGTACTTTTCTGGTGGTGTGAGGCGCTTTCTTCGAGCTCGCATGAACTCGATAGGTGTTCTTCATTCTCTGAAAAACAGAAACATTTTGTACTACATAGTATAACAAGTATACCGGTTTCACTGTTCCCATCGATTTGACATTCATCGATCTCCGATCAGCTGCAATCAATCGATAACCAATCGATAATCAATGAGGCACCCACTATAACCAGACGCGGCGTTGTGTTTGGTCTGTGTGCCGCCGAGACTCTGAAGACAAGGCTTTCGCGGCGGGACCTAAACGGATGCGAACCTGTGGAGGGCCCTGCGACTGCGGCTGTGACGAGGCTGGTTGCGATGGTGGAGCATCCGATTTGGATGGCGCCGCTGGATAGAGACACGTGAAGAAACAGACAAACAAACAAACAAACAAATAAACAAATAATCAATACTCACGCGGCCCCGAATCGGGAAAAGGCAGCGGACCGTCCGCCATTGGAAAGAGGGAAGAAATGACAGGAGCCAGAAAACGATTTCAGAAATGAGAGAAAATGAAAACATGAGACACTTCTAGGAATTGAATCATGCAAATCAACTAAAGCTAAATGACGAAGAAACACATGAGTATCAAAAAAAACATTTGAGAGATCACAATATCATCTTAATCTAAGCATCATTTTTCTGCCCCAATAACGAGCGTCTTTGGCGTGACGTTTGTGGAGAGTTTTGATTTTGGTTTTCCTTTCGAGTTCGATGCGGCTGCGTGTGACTTTTTCGTACTGGCTCGTCAAAAAGCGTGACTGAAATGAACACTCCTTTCTCTCTCTCTCTCTCTCTCTCTCTCTCTCTCTCTCTCTATCTATCTCCCTCTCTATTACGTTCTCAACATGATCCAAGGATTCAGCCCAGCGAGAACGAAAGATTGCCACCAGTATAGAGAGATAATGACGTCAAGTGTCGTTTTCTGAAAATTCTCCGAATAGGTTTCCGTACATGTTCTGACTACCTGACACATGTCCATTGAGCATGCTATCGCCCATAGGCTGTAGGCAGTGACGACAACTCCGGCCGCGAATAGAGAGACGCCGACTATGGTCAGCTTGCGCTCCCGACGAGACACCTGCGATCTGAAAGATCAAGTCTTGTGAAGATGATCGATAGACAAATGACAATTCAATCCTCTAGGTATTCCTCTAGGTAGGTAATCCTCTAGGCATTTTCGATATTGGACATTATATTGTGAAAATATGCTATAAATAATGCACTTACTCAAAGAAAAGTTTTGCGAAAGTGCCCTCAAAGTTTGTGTGATTTTCACATGAATAAATAAACTAGTTTGAAAGAAAAATGTGCAGAAAAGTTCATAATTAGAGAGGGCGCGCAGCGCCCTCTCTTTTGGCTTAGGATAGGGCTCGCGCCAGAATTTTCAAAAAGCTATATCCCAAAATCATGTTAGCAGGAATGTGAACTCATCCAATTCATGTTAGTTAGATTCGCACGGTTCCGTAGGCCAGATCACTAATTGATGGCATCTTTGTATCTTTTCTCCGAAAGAAGTTATGAGCGATCTCGCGCACCCATGAGGTGAGAGGCCAGCGTGTGGGTGGGTGGGTGGGTGGGTGTGTGGGTGGGTGGGTGGGTGGATGTCGTGTCCGGTAACGCTGACTCTCTGCCGAAAGCGTACTCTCTCGGCGTTTTCTGCCCGTGTTCTCCAACTCGCACTTTGAGTGTAGTTCGCCCCGCTGCCGCCAGCGTCTAATTCGCGCCGGGTTTGCGTTGTTTTGGGTCCGCCAACTACAACCAAGAGAAAGAGCGCAGTAGGCGCGACTCCGAACGGTAGTGAGAAAATATGTGGGAAAAACGTTTTTGTGAAACGTAACGGCGATCCGAAACGTAACGTGTGAGTTTGTGTTAGTATTTGTAAACGTTGACAGAAGAGCAGAAAATATAAAGAGACAGAGAGAGAAGGGCAAAAGTGAGAGAGTGAGAGAGAGAACAGTGTGAGAGAGAGAGAAAGAGAGAGAGAGAGAGAGAGAGAGAGAGAGAGAGAGAAGGAACAGTGAAAGAGAGAGAAGGGACGAAGAGAAGGAGAGAACAGAGTGAGTGAGAGATAGTAGTTTTTGATAAAATCCATATGAATAGTCATAATTCAGCACATATTCAAAATTTCTATGAAATTTAACAAAAGGACATATATTTTCTTTAAAAAGTACTTGCGTAAACAAATGACTTTGTCTTGTCCCAATGCAGCAAAAGCACATGCATAAAGCGTTTACAAATACTAACACAAACCTGCGCATTCGGGAAAGTTCTGTTGATACTAACCAGTGAACACAATAAGAAGATATAAGAGAGAAAGAGAGGAGAGAGAGGTGCAGGTTTGTGTTAGTATTTGTAAACGCTTTATGCATGTGCTTTTGCTGCATTGGGACAAGACAAAGTCATTTGTTTACGCAAGTACTTTTTAAAGAAAATAAGTTTTGGTTTCGCTAATTTTCCGGTTTTTCCAGCATCTGGTACAATTGACAAAAGTACAACATGTTTGGAATAATTTAACATTCCGGTACTAACTCAACTTCGAAAACCAAAGGGTAAAGGTTTGATTCATGAATTCTCATATCTCAAAAACACCTAGAAAACACACAAACACAATTTGAATATCTCACAAAACTCTTGTAGCCACTGTTTATAGTATGTTCTAGTGGTCAGTGATACGAATGATCGCGATTCGAAACACTCGACCACATTGGTTTGAATATGATTCATTATATGATTCACTACATACACAATCTACACAAAACGAAAAATGTTACCGAACAAAACAAGAAAACAAATCAAATACATCACAATCATGACACATGATCTGCCATCTGCTCACCTTTTATGTACTATCATTAGTAGCATTCCCAGATAGCAAATAGCTGCCACAACTGTGCAAAACCGGTGAAACTCGTAATGACGATAAGAGATAACAGTAACTCGGCCTGTGAATGTCTGAAAGTCAAGCAAAATAACACTATTTTTTGTACTAATGTTTGAACAATGATTCTAGTGGAAAATTTCAAAACATTGCAGTAGTTAGATGTTTCCCCATTTTCACGGTACGATAATTTTCAGCGGTCGGTCAGACAGACGAGAAATGACGAGGAATTTATGCATAAACAGGGTCATTACGAGGTTTTTGTGGAATAACTCCGTTCAAAATTAGAAATTTAAGAAACGCTCACGACAATCTCTTCGTATGTGTCTTCCGGGTGTGGTGTGCAAGTTTGGTGCAATTTGGTTCAGTTCGAACCAAGTGATTATAGGGAGAGCGGCGACCTAAATCTGCAACTAGCTCTATTTAACGCGTATTACCACTAATGGACTCATGCAAAATATTTGCCGAAGACAGGACTCGAACCGGCGAGTTCAGCGCCATAACGGCGCACACACGCATTGAGCCACCCAGTAAGTAAGTGAACGGGTTTATTTTATAAATTCTAAACAAAAAGAAATATAAACAAAAAGTGAATTATAAACAAAAAGTGAGCAATATAAACGGCAGGTATAAATGGGGTTTCAATGATATTGAACAAGGAAATAATCACATAGTATTACATCGAAAAGGAAGTGGGGAGAGCTCTCTATAGGTTGCGCAATTTGCTAGGTGGCATGAGATCTAATGTAGAGAGTTGTGATTTGAAGATGGAGAGATCATTGATGAAGATTAGGTCACGAGAGAGCGCATTCCAGATGGCGAAGGTTCTGCTTAAAAAAGTGCTGGTACGGCCTGTGTGATCAAATGATGGAACAATTCTAAATTCATGAGAGCCACGAGTACGAGATAGAATAATTGCAAAAAGACCATGATAGTCCAAGATAGTTTTAGAGTGGATTACTTTGTGAATGTAAGTGACATCATTCAAGAATCGTCTATTCTCGAGAAATTGAAGATTGAAAAGCTCAAGGCGTCGAGGATATGATAGGCTGCGCCCGATACGCTGACCTGACACACACGGCGAGTATAATAGCGTTGTATGCTCTCAATTAGGTTTACAGAAGCAACATCAGTAGGGTTCCAGAGCTCAGTGCAATTTTCTATTTCACAGCGAAAATAGGTTGTGTATGCGGTGATCAGTAGTGTGGGGTTTCGTGTTTTGTATGTGCGAAGAAAATCATTTATAGATTACAGGGTTTGTTGAATTATTTGTTTGAAATGATCGCGGAACAATAAGTTATTACTCATGAGAATACCAAGATCCTTGGCAGAATCTACTGGTTTGAGAATTGAGTTGTGGACAGTATAAGTGTGCTTGGATTCCGCTTGCCTTCATGCAATATTTGAGTTTTCTCAGTGGATGTCTGAAGTCTCCATGAAGCTGACCATGCTGCGACTATGTCAATGGCTTTTTGGAAAATTGACTTCGCAGAAGTACTGGTAAAATCAAAAGGAAAGTAAACTTTCAAATCGTCTGCTTAAAGCGCATAATAAACGCCATCTGGTAAGTTTTCAGGAATGTTATATATGAAAATGTTAAACAGCAAGGGTCCAAGACACAAACCTTGTGGAATGCCACAATTAACAGTGCGCGGTGAGGAGCGCTTAGATCCAATCATGATAGATGCTTGCGATTTTCTGAGAAATTCGATTATCCAGCCAAGAGCGTTACCGCGAATTAGAGAGGGCGCGCAGCGCCCTCTCTTTTGGCTTAGGATAAGGCTCGCGCCAGAATTTTCAAGAAGTGATATCCAAAAGTCATGTTATAACCAATGTGAACTTGTCCAAATCATGTTAGTTAGATTCGCACCGTTTCGTAGGCCAAATCACTGGTCGACGGCATCTTTGTATCTTTTCTGTGAAAGAAGTTATGCGCGATCCCGCGCTCGCACTAGGCGAAAGGCCAGCGTGTTTCGTGTCCTTCCGTTACCGACTTTTCCCAACTTGCACTTTGCGTGTAGTCCGCCCCGCCCGCCGCCAGCGTCAAATGCGCGCCGGGTTTGCATTGTTTTTGACCCCCGCCAACTATAACCAGGAGGAAGAGCGCAGTAGGCGCGACACCGACTGGTTATAAGAAAATATGCTGTGAAAACGTTTTGTGAAACGTAACGGCGATCCGTGAATACGATGTGACGTGTGGTACATGAGACGAAGAAGTGCGAGAAGAGCAGAGGTAGAGAGAGAATGACAGATATAGAGAGAAGGGCAGATAAAGATGGAGAGAAGGACAGAGAGAGATGGAGAAAGAGCGAGAGAGCGCAGTGAAAGAGAGAAAGAACAGTGAGAGAGAACAGATGGAGAGAGAGAGAACAGAAGGAGATAGATTAGGTTTTGATTAAATCCAGATGAATAGTCATAATTCAGCACATATTACATATAAAAAATTTCTATGAAATTTAACAAAAGCACATATATTTTCTTTAAAAAGTACTTGCGTAAAAAGACTCAGTTTGTCTTGCCCAATTCAACAAAAGCGCATGCATAAAACGTTTACAAATACTAACACAAACCTGCACTTCTCTCTCTCTCTCTCTCTCTCTCCATCTCCTTTAATTGTATTCTTATATTTCCTATGTTAGTTAGTGTCAACCAGTCTGGTCTCTTCGCAGGTTTGTGTTAGTATTTGTAAACGTTTTATGCATGCGCTTTTGTTGAATTGGGGTCAAGACAAAACTGAGTCTTTTTACGCAAGTACTTTTTAAAGAAAATACCGATAGCGTCAAGTTTCTTGAAAAGAAAGACATGGTTGATGGTATCAAATGCCTTTTTTAATATCGAAATGGATGCAATCTATCACGAAACCAGATAAAATATGCGTGCACCAATTCATATGACATTCAATTAGTTGTGCATTAGTGGATCGATTTTTGCGAAAACCAAATTGTTTTTTGGAGAGTAGGTTGTGCTTTTCTAAGTATTTTGTAATCTGCTGAAACGCATATTCTTTCCATAACTTTTACCCCAAGCTTCTTTCCAAATAGATGGGATTTCTCTGACAGACATGGACATTGCAAAAGAATCGTCAATGGAACAGATATGGAAGTTGCCGTACGTTTCAGAAACACGTTGTTAATACCATCTGGAGAAGTGTTATATTTTGAATCAAGTTTGGAAATGATTTTATGAACTCCGAGAAGGGTAATATCAATCATATCAAGTGAATGAGGCAGTTTAGGCAAGTCAGCACCAGGTGGTGTGATGGAATCGCGATAAACTGAATCAAAATAGTCAGCAAAGATTTCACATTTGTCCAGTGCATTGTGAATGAAATATCATCGTGACAAATTGCGCCGATGCCACCGTCGGGATGCTTTTTGTTTCGAACATCGCGATAAAAAGCTGATTTATTGCCACTAACGATCAATTTAGATTCACGCTTGCAATTCCAAGAAACTATTGCTTTGTTAGCTGGGGCGACAAGCGGAATGTGAGCATCAATTATGTCATGTATGATTTCGTAAAAACTTGGACGTAGCTTGTTCAACTGTTTTACCAATAAAAACACGCGTCCAGCGAATAGAATCAATAGCATGTTAATGGTATCCCAGTTTACATTTCTATAGTTTCGTACGAGATAAGGTTTGTGGTGTGCAGACATGTCTTCGACGCGCAATATGAATTCAACTGGCAGATGATCGCAGGTTACTGAAGCGATGAAGTATGCGTGTACTGATTACAAGAGAGGAATGTCGACAAGTATTATATCGAGAATATTTGATTTTATGCCGGTACGTTTAACCATGGTAGGTTTGTTTACCGTTTGAAACATTGAGTGTAAGCAAGCGAAATCCAAGAGCGATTTGTCAAAGGAGTCAAAAGCACGACCGCATTTCCTATCGATTGAAGGCGCATTAAAATCGCCTAAAACAATATGTGACCTGTTTTCGGAGTGAATAAGTGAGTCCTAATTCAGAAATGAGCTGGAACCCTGTTCGTTTAATTTCGGGAGTAGAGCCGGGCGTACGGTAGCAAGCAATGAAGCGTATTGGCCTGTCTAAGTGCAAATTATCAGAAGGGAAAACATCAAATGAGAGAATTTCGGAGAGATTGTTGATCGAGGTTGATCTGATTAGCTTAATAGAAATATTTGATTGATACAACGTCATTACACCTCCTGCATGAGTGAGCCTATCGGAACGCAAAATGGAATATCGACCACATACGGACAGAGCTACCAGAATCAACATTATGACATTTTACAGTATCACAATCACAATCTACAGAATCTACAAAAGGGGGAGCCACCTGCGCATAGAGAGGAGATTGATCTGGGGCCTGGCGAGCTCCCTAGGAGACGGCGGACATGTCCATCGTCACGACAGTGTCCGCGGCAGAAGTGGAGGCGGCAGTGTCCTCGGCGACACGTTTCGGCTCCTGGAAAGTGCCTCCGGCAGACTTGTCAGCAACCCGTTTGGACCCGCAAGTAGAAGAGAAAGAACGCGCAGTGGAAGAGGAAGCGGCACGAGAGCGAGACGCGCGAAACTGCGAGCGCGCAGAGGCAGTGGTGGCAGCGGTGACACGGCTACTCCTGGAGGCGGGGACGGTGGGCGGTACGAACTCAAAGACGAGTGGCGGAGGAGGCGTTGCTGCGGACGACGACGT
Organism: Rhabditoides inermis; assembly: GCA_963966185.1. Taxonomy (NCBI): domain Eukaryota; kingdom Metazoa; phylum Nematoda; class Chromadorea; order Rhabditida; family Rhabditidae; genus Rhabditoides; species Rhabditoides inermis. The sequence continues at coordinate 31,690 of CAWZYM010000150.1, forward strand.
GTGATCCTTGAACTCGCGGGGGACACGTAGCTTGACGAGTCTGCAGTCGCGGACGACGAAGGCGACCTTGCCGGCAGACTCAATCAGGGACTTGGCCTGCTCCCGCAGGGCCCGGTCTTCTGCCAGTTCTTCCTCGGTGTAGTCTCGGCGAGCGTAGCGAAACTGAACGTTCTCCAGCGTGCTCCACCTGTGCGAGTATATGCCCCGAAAGGAGACGATCTCGGAGCTGGCTCGTCTCCAGCTGGACCTTGATGATGCGGTTTCCCTTGGGTGGTCGGACAGCGGGGTGGCGGTGGCAAGAGATTTTCTTCTGGCCGTACAGTTGGATCAGCTCTTCGTCACCGGTGGCGCGGACAAGCCCGATGAAGAGGAAGTCGTCCTTGGTGGTCTCCTCGTCAGTCTTCTTCTCCTCCCTACCGACGATAACGGCACGGGTCGCCTTGTCGAGGAACACGGAGCGAGCCGACTCCCGAGTGCATCACGCGTGCCACACTCGAGTAGGTGAGCGGTGGAAAGTGGGGCGAGCGGGCGGCAGGGGGCGAGTCGATTGCTGCCAGCAGACGAGACAGTGCCGCGGTGTTTTGCGACACAGTCTCTTGAATAGCCGCAACGGATAGTATTTGTTCTTTATCACAAATCAAATAAGATTTTTTTTAAATCATAATTCTCTTAGTTATTGAGATATCGAAAAAAATCTCACGACAATCGATGGGCCGTATACAGACCTATACACTCTGAAAATTTCATGTGATTCGGAAAAGTCTGAACGGAGTTATTAGCTCTTGAAGATGCTCTGATCTGCTTCATTTGACTTGCAAATGACCCTCATTTCCCTAAAATCAGACCGCGCGCGAATCGCGCGGTCGAATGGTCTTGCGCAGGCCGATAGCGCGACTAGATGCGATGAAATGTTTAGAAAAGATGCAGCGAGATGGCTGTCGTACCGTGAAGCGGGGGATACCCTATATACTATTATAGCACACGCCACACCTCATGTCAGTCACCAAAGCTGCGCCGTTGAAACTGTAGAAAGGGCTTGTGTTTGGGAGCATAGTACGTAGCGAGTAGTAGAGGGATTCCCAGTTGTAGAAGATTGAGTATGGGATGGGGAAGACTGAAGAACTTCTGGAAACGGTGTTTCCTCATACGTTTCTTTCTGGTGCAATTTATTTTCACGAAAATTTTATGCAAAATTTTATGCGTTCACGAAAATTTTATGCTAATCTCTCTCTCTCTCTCTCTCTCTCTCTCTCTCTTTCTCTTCCCCTCTCTCTTCTCTCTCTCTTCTCCCTCTCTCTCTCTCTCTCTCTCTCTCTCTCTCTCTCTCTCTCTCTTACTTCCAACACTCGACTGCGATCGGCGATCGTATTGGCGCGTTGCACAGCAATCACAAAGATCCCGAACATTTGAGCGAGAATGAACCATATTATCAATATTGAGTTGAGGATGACTGGAAACTTCCCGGCAACGCCTGAATCACAAAAGTACGCGATGTCAAATGTGTCTCGCCTTACCTCATACCAGGGGCCACAGCACGGGAAAACTCTTCGGGAAACTGAAGAAAAAGTAGAAAAGACAAAACATGAGGTCAACTGAGGATTGGTTGAACCAGAGTTTGAAGAAGGGTGATTTAAAGAGATTGAGTTTCGGACGGCGCAGGTAGACAC
>CAWZYM010000151.1:0-35000 GCA_963966185.1 Rhabditoides inermis
GAAGGGGAGAGAGAGAGAGGGAGAGAGAGAGGGGAGAGAGAGAGATGCCGACCGCATGATCGCATAGCTGATGACTGTGGCGAGTGTTTTGCTGAGTGTGTTGACGATAGCGAGTGGGGATGGGTTGGAGGTGAAGGTGAATCGACTGTAAGAACATCTCTCTCTCTCTCTCTCTCTCTCTCTCTCTCTTCTTTCTCTCTCTCTCTCTCTCTCATCTCTCTCTTTCCTTTCCCCCGTCCTTGTCTTACCTGTTTTGCAACCTGACTCTTTCCCTGGAACTTGTAGGCGCTGCAAAATTGAATTAAAAACTGTAAAATACGAAACGACTACCTGCAAATGGCGTAGAAAAACGTGCTGACGATGAAAAAGGGATTGCGGGAGATCATCTTGAAGAACTCGAGAAAGTTAGACGGCGGCGTCTCGCTGAAGGAGTAGATCAGTAGATCGGTAGATCGATATATAAAACAGGTAGATCAGTAGATCAACGTGAATCAAGGTAGATGAAGGTAGATGAGTAGATCAGAGTAGTTCAGAGTACCCACGTGTACAGGGTGGCCTCGAGCAGTCGCTCGGTCGCGTCCTGATTAGCTGTGTTCTTCTCGATTCCAAACATGTGCATGATCTTGTTGACATTGAGAGACAGGAGAACCTCCGTGTGACTCGTCTTCGTGAACCTGCAAAGGCAGACTCTCTTCTCTCTCCCTCTCTCTCTCCCCCCTCTCTCTCTCTGCTTACAAGTATACCGTCACCAGGATGACTATGGTGAGTGCACAATAGGCGGGAAGATCCACTTCCAGTCGGTGAGCGAGTGGAGGAGGGCTATCGTCATGATCTCGCCCAGTGTGTATGACAGCTCGGTGGGCCTGGGAGGAGGAGATGAGAGAGTGGGAGAGGGAGAGAGTGGGAGAGGGAGAGAGAGGGAGAGAGAGACAGACAGGGAGAGAGAGAGAGGTACCATGTAGATAGAATCCGCGTCCAGTAGGCCAGCGAATCAAACGAGTTGAGGAGCGCGTAGTAGTAGGCAATCTGCAAACAAAGTAGGGCATTGTAAGTCCGTCAGTTTTCTCCGTCCAGCCGCTGTGATTATGTTTCTCTTTTCATTTGTGAGTCATTCTTTTAGTCAAGTCGCCAATCCGTCTGTCTGCTGGCTGTCTGTCTAGCAAACAAAGCCTGATGTTTATACATCTGTCACTGTCTCTCTGTCTATGCATACTGGCATACCTATCGAATTGATTATGTTCAGAAAGTTGGCTTTGTTTAAATGAGGATGGAGAGTACAGCTGAGCTGAGTGAGCTAATGAAATTTTGAATGTACCGTAATTCACCTGCCTCAATTTGCATCTGCTTGGTGAATTGCGGTTTAATAATGATCATCATTCATCGGATTTTCTACAAATGGATAGCACGGATACCAGTGGATACACATACGATCTCTCAGTTCACGATTCTCTCGTCACCTCTGTCATTACATCTCAGTTTGCACGCTTTTATTGTCGTTGTTCACGTTCTACATTATCATCCACAATCGAATGAATCGATGAAAACCTATAAGTGGCATTTGCTATCGAATCAGGTAATAGTGTAAATGTATAATCCCTTGAAAATTGAGTTTGTGAGGCAATGCGCGCTTCTCTTCGACATTTTCGTTGGGGGCTTAGCGATTCCTTGTCTTCTCTTTCCAAAGATCATAGGATATCCTGCGGGCGTTCTCGGAACCGTATTCAACATGGACCTCTTCCAAACAGCTGTACTTTCTCCAAATAGTTTTCTCGATTTAGAAAGTCTTTAGGTCGTCGGCGCTCCAATCGCCGCTATCACTGGTTGCTCCTTCGTGCAACCCTTTCTGTATAGATTCATGGTGATTTCCAACCTGCACAGACCCGTTGCATTCCCTACACGTCGTCTCAACTCCTATTTGCTACTGACTTCATACAATTTTCCCAATAGCAGCTGGTGTATCGATATATTCGCATGCATCCACTACATGGCAAAGATCTTATGGACATGATACAGGTCTAATTGTTATTTCAAATTGACACAATTACATACATTTTTCAGCCATTTTCGGCGCTGACTCGTTTAGTACAAGAAAATCCAGAACTGCCGTTGTCGGGAACGTATTATTTCTTTCCCGAAGATACGGGTAGGTAGCTTCTTCAAATTTTCAATTTTGAGATTTCAGAAGTGGCTAGCGCTACTTTTTAGTGTTGTTGCCATGCTGATTTTTATCGGAGCATTTTGTTTTATCGGTTGCATTTATTTACTTTATTCTAAGCACCACACAATAAGCAAATCGACTCAAGCGCTGCAGAAAACGTTGGTGTGTTCGCTACTGATCCAGGTGAGTCTAATGCAAGTCTAATGCTAGCGGTTCAAAGATGAGTAGTGTGAAAGTGGCGACCATGACTTTTTCTAGGCAATGTTCACTCTTCTCGGATTGATAATTCCACTTGTGAGCATGTTGATTGTTATCACATTCCGAATGTGGTCAATGATAAGTGCGTCTTTTTTTTAAATCTTTTTTTTGAGGAAATTTCGTTAGTTAGATAGTTTTTTCCAACCATTAATAAGTTTTATTTTACATGTTTTATCAAAAGTTTGCAGACAAAACCGATTGGACGTTCGCTCTGCTCTCGTGCCACGGGGTGTGGGGAGCTGTGGCCATGCTGATACTATATAAACCATACAGGTGATATAAAATATACCCCGACTTTGACAAAACTGACAGGTGCTTTTAGAAAGTTTCTCCTGTCCATATTCACTGCGAAACATCGAAATGAGAGGAGTGTTTCTTTCATGACAATGAAACACGTGAAAACTGCGACAGTGATGCATACAGTGCGCGGAATGTAGCCTCCTATCGACGGCTAAACATTTGAATTTTTGCGCAAGACTGTGACGAGAGGAGAGGATGCAGACGGCGAGCGCGCGTGTCTCTTCATTCCCTATTGTCTCTCGCAATAAAGTAGTCCGCGCGGCCACTGTAGTTAAAGCCCAGAAATACATTTTGTGAGTGAGATTTCGGTTTTTTGCATAAAAATCGTACCGGCTGTCCCATGTTGATCAGATAGTAGCCGGTGCGGTACGTGATCTCAGAGGAATCTGTCTGAAAAGCATTCTCTCTCTCTCTCTCTCTCTCTCTCTCTCCTTTTCTCTCTCTTCCTTTCTTTATGTTCTTGAAGGGAAAACTACTACAAATATCAAACTAGGTTCCATAAAAGTAAGAGGTAAATAAAAGACAAAACAAAACGCAGACTGACGGAAAGCATGAGGAATCCGAGTGTGACGAGTGTGACTCCGAGACAGATGACGTGTCGATTGCGCTGTCGGATGAGCAGCGCCGCGAACGCCACTCCAGTGAAGCGACTGATCATCTACGGGAGAAAGGGGGATTGACGCATATTAGCGTGTTGTAAATGATTCCATTCGATTTCATTTCTATCAGAGTCTTCATTACAAACTCATTTTTACATACAAGTGAATCCCGCTTTGCACAATGGACAATGACTACAAATACGATTCGGAACTATTGGAACTCTGCGTAATCGGTGTGCGGGACATTGTTGTCCGGACGAGGACAATGCGTCTGTCTTTTTTTGTTGAAAGACCTCAAACCCTATGACTCTCACGTCTTGCATGCTGCTCTCCGCCTGCAGTCGACGCATCTTCTTCGTGCGGTGCACGTTCAACTGGAATGATCAACTCTCTCTCTCTCTCTCTCTCTCCTCTCTCTCCCTCCATATCTCTCTCCCCCATCTCTCTCCCCCATCTCTCTCCCTCTCTCTCCCCCTCTCCCTCTTCCTCTCTCCCTCTTCCTCTCCCTCTCCCTCTCTCCCCTCCCTCCCCACCGCATCGTAGAACGTCTTGCTTCCCTCGAATGCCTTGTGCAGTCCCATCTCATACAGACTGGGCAGACTCGTCCGATTTTCTCTCGTCTGGATGCACTTTGCATAGTCCTGGTACTCCACGCCTCAACACGTATCGTTGATGTATGAGGTCAACATTACACTACATGTTTTTTTCTGGATGAGTGTCACGTTAAGCGACGTCACGTTTCGTAGAGCAGAATGGTTTTCTCCCATTATATTGGTGACGACATGTTCTGTTTTAGTCAGGTGCTATTTTTTTCCCACGCGCACCACTTCCTTATTAGTGGTCACACAAACTATCCATGTGGGGGAGAACAATCACCAATGATCGAGTGTGTAGTTTCGGCTATAGTACACACACTCGAAGAAGATTACGTTATTACACAAGGACGACCTCAGAGGAGACAAGTGAGTAAAGCATGCATCCTAACCCTCCATCCCTTCTCTCTCTCTCTCTCTGTCTCTCCCTCTCTCTCTCTTTCTCTCTCCCTCCCACTCTCCCTCTCTCCCTCTCTCTCTACCCCCCCCCCCTCTCTCTCTTTCTCTCTACCATCCCCCTCACCCTTTCCATACTCCTTGAATGTCGATACTGTAGTGCTGTAGCCGTTCATAAATTCAACTATCACGTAGATGAGAATGTGATTGCGAATCACGCGCCAGCTGCCTAAATAACGAGTGGGGGCGGAGCTTGTGTGGGCGGGGCGAACTCTTGCTGTTATTGTTCTGGAGTCGCTTGAAGGAGAGCTTGGTGGGACGCGGCTGGTGCGCGCTGCCATCTCTCTTGTGCTGCGGATCCGTCTCCTTGGATTCGTCCAGCGACTTCTTCTCCTAGGTATACGGTAGATTATGGTAACTACAGTACACCGTACCACTGGTTGTATGACTCCGGGCGTCTTTGTGAACTCCTTACTTCTGTATGGCCCATTTTCGGTCTGAAAAGAGTCACGTAAATTATTTTAAAACGATTCGGATGCGAAACCTTGACGTCAGGCAGACGAACTTGTGTGATTTCCTAAACGAGTATCGATTGATTATCGATCGCATATCGATCGCGTACTTTTCTGGTGGTGTGAGGCGCTTTCTTCGAGCTCGCATGAACTCGATAGGTGTTCTTCATTCTCTGAAAAACAGAAACATTTTGTACTACATAGTATAACAAGTATACCGGTTTCACTGTTCCCATCGATTTGACATTCATCGATCTCCGATCAGCTGCAATCAATCGATAACCAATCGATAATCAATGAGGCACCCACTATAACCAGACGCGGCGTTGTGTTTGGTCTGTGTGCCGCCGAGACTCTGAAGACAAGGCTTTCGCGGCGGGACCTAAACGGATGCGAACCTGTGGAGGGCCCTGCGACTGCGGCTGTGACGAGGCTGGTTGCGATGGTGGAGCATCCGATTTGGATGGCGCCGCTGGATAGAGACACGTGAAGAAACAGACAAACAAACAAACAAACAAATAAACAAATAATCAATACTCACGCGGCCCCGAATCGGGAAAAGGCAGCGGACCGTCCGCCATTGGAAAGAGGGAAGAAATGACAGGAGCCAGAAAACGATTTCAGAAATGAGAGAAAATGAAAACATGAGACACTTCTAGGAATTGAATCATGCAAATCAACTAAAGCTAAATGACGAAGAAACACATGAGTATCAAAAAAAACATTTGAGAGATCACAATATCATCTTAATCTAAGCATCATTTTTCTGCCCCAATAACGAGCGTCTTTGGCGTGACGTTTGTGGAGAGTTTTGATTTTGGTTTTCCTTTCGAGTTCGATGCGGCTGCGTGTGACTTTTTCGTACTGGCTCGTCAAAAAGCGTGACTGAAATGAACACTCCTTTCTCTCTCTCTCTCTCTCTCTCTCTCTCTCTCTCTCTCTATCTATCTCCCTCTCTATTACGTTCTCAACATGATCCAAGGATTCAGCCCAGCGAGAACGAAAGATTGCCACCAGTATAGAGAGATAATGACGTCAAGTGTCGTTTTCTGAAAATTCTCCGAATAGGTTTCCGTACATGTTCTGACTACCTGACACATGTCCATTGAGCATGCTATCGCCCATAGGCTGTAGGCAGTGACGACAACTCCGGCCGCGAATAGAGAGACGCCGACTATGGTCAGCTTGCGCTCCCGACGAGACACCTGCGATCTGAAAGATCAAGTCTTGTGAAGATGATCGATAGACAAATGACAATTCAATCCTCTAGGTATTCCTCTAGGTAGGTAATCCTCTAGGCATTTTCGATATTGGACATTATATTGTGAAAATATGCTATAAATAATGCACTTACTCAAAGAAAAGTTTTGCGAAAGTGCCCTCAAAGTTTGTGTGATTTTCACATGAATAAATAAACTAGTTTGAAAGAAAAATGTGCAGAAAAGTTCATAATTAGAGAGGGCGCGCAGCGCCCTCTCTTTTGGCTTAGGATAGGGCTCGCGCCAGAATTTTCAAAAAGCTATATCCCAAAATCATGTTAGCAGGAATGTGAACTCATCCAATTCATGTTAGTTAGATTCGCACGGTTCCGTAGGCCAGATCACTAATTGATGGCATCTTTGTATCTTTTCTCCGAAAGAAGTTATGAGCGATCTCGCGCACCCATGAGGTGAGAGGCCAGCGTGTGGGTGGGTGGGTGGGTGGGTGTGTGGGTGGGTGGGTGGGTGGATGTCGTGTCCGGTAACGCTGACTCTCTGCCGAAAGCGTACTCTCTCGGCGTTTTCTGCCCGTGTTCTCCAACTCGCACTTTGAGTGTAGTTCGCCCCGCTGCCGCCAGCGTCTAATTCGCGCCGGGTTTGCGTTGTTTTGGGTCCGCCAACTACAACCAAGAGAAAGAGCGCAGTAGGCGCGACTCCGAACGGTAGTGAGAAAATATGTGGGAAAAACGTTTTTGTGAAACGTAACGGCGATCCGAAACGTAACGTGTGAGTTTGTGTTAGTATTTGTAAACGTTGACAGAAGAGCAGAAAATATAAAGAGACAGAGAGAGAAGGGCAAAAGTGAGAGAGTGAGAGAGAGAACAGTGTGAGAGAGAGAGAAAGAGAGAGAGAGAGAGAGAGAGAGAGAGAGAGAGAGAAGGAACAGTGAAAGAGAGAGAAGGGACGAAGAGAAGGAGAGAACAGAGTGAGTGAGAGATAGTAGTTTTTGATAAAATCCATATGAATAGTCATAATTCAGCACATATTCAAAATTTCTATGAAATTTAACAAAAGGACATATATTTTCTTTAAAAAGTACTTGCGTAAACAAATGACTTTGTCTTGTCCCAATGCAGCAAAAGCACATGCATAAAGCGTTTACAAATACTAACACAAACCTGCGCATTCGGGAAAGTTCTGTTGATACTAACCAGTGAACACAATAAGAAGATATAAGAGAGAAAGAGAGGAGAGAGAGGTGCAGGTTTGTGTTAGTATTTGTAAACGCTTTATGCATGTGCTTTTGCTGCATTGGGACAAGACAAAGTCATTTGTTTACGCAAGTACTTTTTAAAGAAAATAAGTTTTGGTTTCGCTAATTTTCCGGTTTTTCCAGCATCTGGTACAATTGACAAAAGTACAACATGTTTGGAATAATTTAACATTCCGGTACTAACTCAACTTCGAAAACCAAAGGGTAAAGGTTTGATTCATGAATTCTCATATCTCAAAAACACCTAGAAAACACACAAACACAATTTGAATATCTCACAAAACTCTTGTAGCCACTGTTTATAGTATGTTCTAGTGGTCAGTGATACGAATGATCGCGATTCGAAACACTCGACCACATTGGTTTGAATATGATTCATTATATGATTCACTACATACACAATCTACACAAAACGAAAAATGTTACCGAACAAAACAAGAAAACAAATCAAATACATCACAATCATGACACATGATCTGCCATCTGCTCACCTTTTATGTACTATCATTAGTAGCATTCCCAGATAGCAAATAGCTGCCACAACTGTGCAAAACCGGTGAAACTCGTAATGACGATAAGAGATAACAGTAACTCGGCCTGTGAATGTCTGAAAGTCAAGCAAAATAACACTATTTTTTGTACTAATGTTTGAACAATGATTCTAGTGGAAAATTTCAAAACATTGCAGTAGTTAGATGTTTCCCCATTTTCACGGTACGATAATTTTCAGCGGTCGGTCAGACAGACGAGAAATGACGAGGAATTTATGCATAAACAGGGTCATTACGAGGTTTTTGTGGAATAACTCCGTTCAAAATTAGAAATTTAAGAAACGCTCACGACAATCTCTTCGTATGTGTCTTCCGGGTGTGGTGTGCAAGTTTGGTGCAATTTGGTTCAGTTCGAACCAAGTGATTATAGGGAGAGCGGCGACCTAAATCTGCAACTAGCTCTATTTAACGCGTATTACCACTAATGGACTCATGCAAAATATTTGCCGAAGACAGGACTCGAACCGGCGAGTTCAGCGCCATAACGGCGCACACACGCATTGAGCCACCCAGTAAGTAAGTGAACGGGTTTATTTTATAAATTCTAAACAAAAAGAAATATAAACAAAAAGTGAATTATAAACAAAAAGTGAGCAATATAAACGGCAGGTATAAATGGGGTTTCAATGATATTGAACAAGGAAATAATCACATAGTATTACATCGAAAAGGAAGTGGGGAGAGCTCTCTATAGGTTGCGCAATTTGCTAGGTGGCATGAGATCTAATGTAGAGAGTTGTGATTTGAAGATGGAGAGATCATTGATGAAGATTAGGTCACGAGAGAGCGCATTCCAGATGGCGAAGGTTCTGCTTAAAAAAGTGCTGGTACGGCCTGTGTGATCAAATGATGGAACAATTCTAAATTCATGAGAGCCACGAGTACGAGATAGAATAATTGCAAAAAGACCATGATAGTCCAAGATAGTTTTAGAGTGGATTACTTTGTGAATGTAAGTGACATCATTCAAGAATCGTCTATTCTCGAGAAATTGAAGATTGAAAAGCTCAAGGCGTCGAGGATATGATAGGCTGCGCCCGATACGCTGACCTGACACACACGGCGAGTATAATAGCGTTGTATGCTCTCAATTAGGTTTACAGAAGCAACATCAGTAGGGTTCCAGAGCTCAGTGCAATTTTCTATTTCACAGCGAAAATAGGTTGTGTATGCGGTGATCAGTAGTGTGGGGTTTCGTGTTTTGTATGTGCGAAGAAAATCATTTATAGATTACAGGGTTTGTTGAATTATTTGTTTGAAATGATCGCGGAACAATAAGTTATTACTCATGAGAATACCAAGATCCTTGGCAGAATCTACTGGTTTGAGAATTGAGTTGTGGACAGTATAAGTGTGCCTTGGATTCCGCTTGCCTTCATGCAATATTTGAGTTTTCTCAGTGGATGTCTGAAGTCTCCATGAAGCTGACCATGCTGCGACTATGTCAATGGCTTTTTGGAAAATTGACTTCGCAGAAGTACTGGTAAAATCAAAAGGAAAGTAAACTTTCAAATCGTCTGCTTAAAGCGCATAATAAACGCCATCTGGTAAGTTTTCAGGAATGTTATATATGAAAATGTTAAACAGCAAGGGTCCAAGACACAAACCTTGTGGAATGCCACAATTAACAGTGCGCGGTGAGGAGCGCTTAGATCCAATCATGATAGATGGCTTGCGATTTTTGAGAAATTCGATTATCCAGCCAAGAGCGTTACCGCGAATTAGAGAGGGCGCGCAGCGCCCTCTCTTTTGGCTTAGGATAAGGCTCGCGCCAGAATTTTCAAGAAGTGATATCCAAAAGTCATGTTATAACCAATGTGAACTTGTCCAAATCATGTTAGTTAGATTCGCACCGTTTCGTAGGCCAAATCACTGGTCGACGGCATCTTTGTATCTTTTCTGTGAAAGAAGTTATGCGCGATCCCGCGCTCGCACTAGGCGAAAGGCCAGCGTGTTTCGTGTCCTTCCCGTTACCGACTTTTCCCAACTTGCACTTTGCGTGTAGTCCGCCCCGCCGCCGCCAGCGTCAAATGCGCGCCGGGTTTGCATTGTTTTGACCCCGCCAACTATAACCAGGAGGAAGAGCGCAGTAGGCGCGACACCGACTGGTTATAAGAAAATATGCTGTGAAAACGTTTTGTGAAACGTAACGGCGATCCGTGAATACGATGTGACGTGTGGTACATGAGACGAAGAAGTGCGAGAAGAGCAGAGGTAGAGAGAGAATGACAGATATAGAGAGAAGGGCAGATAAAGATGGAGAGAAGGACAGAGAGAGATGGAGAAAGAGCGAGAGAGCGCAGTGAAAGAGAGAAAGAACAGTGAGAGAGAACAGATGGAGAGAGAGAGAACAGAAGGAGATAGATTAGGTTTTGATTAAATCCAGATGAATAGTCATAATTCAGCACATATTACATATAAAAAATTTCTATGAAATTTAACAAAAGCACATATATTTTCTTTAAAAAGTACTTGCGTAAAAAGACTCAGTTTGTCTTGACCCAATTCAACAAAAGCGCATGCATAAAACGTTTACAAATACTAACACAAACCTGCACTTCTCTCTCTCTCTCTCTCTCTCTCCATCTCCTTTAATTGTATTCTTATATTTCCTATGTTAGTTAGTGTCAACAGTCTGGTCTTCGCAGGTTTGTGTTAGTATTTGTAAACGTTTTATGCATGCGCTTTTGTTGAATTGGGTCAAGACAAACTGAGTCTTTTTACGCAAGTACTTTTTAAAGAAAATACCGATAGCGTCAAGTTTCTTGAAAAGAAAGACATGGTTGATGGTATCAAATGCCTTTTTTAATATCGAAATGGATGCAATCTATCACGAAACCAGATAAAATATGCGTGCACCAATTCATATGACATTCAATTAGTTGTGCATTAGTGGATCGATTTTTGCGAAAACCAAATTGTTTTTTGGAGAGTAGGTTGTGCTTTTCTAAGTATTTTGTAATCTGCTGAACGCATATTCTTTCCATAACTTTTACCCAAGCTTCTTTCCAAATAGATGGGATTTCTCTGACAGACATGGACATTGCAAAAAGAATCGTCAATGGAACAGATATGGAAGTTGCCGTACGTTTCAGAAACACGTTGTTAATACCATCTGGAGAAGTGTTATATTTTGAATCAAGTTTGGAAATGATTTTATGAACTCCGAGAAGGGTAATATCAATCATATCAAGTGAATGAGGCAGTTTAGGCAAGTCAGCACCAGGTGGTGTGATGGAATCGCGATAAACTGAATCAAAATAGTCAGCAAAGATTTCACATTTGTCCAGTGCATTGTGAATGAAAATATCATCGTGACAAATTGCGCCGATGCCACCGTCGGGATGCTTTTTGTTTCGAACATCGCGATAAAAAGCTGATTTATTGCCACTAACGATCAATTTAGATTCACGCTTGCAATTCCAAGAAACTATTGCTTTGTTAGCTGGGGCGACAAGCGGAATGTGAGCATCAATTATGTCATGTATGATTTCGTAAAACTTGGACGTAGCTTGTTCAACTGTTTTACCAATAAAAACACGCGTCCAGCGAATAGAATCAATAGCATTGTTAATGGTATCCCAGTTTACATTTCTATAGTTTCGTACGAGATAAGGTTTGTGGTGTGCAGACATGTCTTCGACGCGCAATATGAATTCAACTGGCAGATGATCGCAGGTACTGAAGCGATGAAGTATGCGTGTACTGATTACAAGAGAGGAATTGTCGACAAGTATTATATCGAGAATATTTGATTTTATGCCGGTACGTTTAACCATGGTAGGTTTGTTTACCGTTTGAAACATTGAGTGTAAGCAAGCGAAATCCAAGAGCGATTTGTCAAAGGAGTCAAAAGCACGACCGCATTTCCTATCGATTGAAGGCGCATTAAAATCGCCTAAAACAATATGTGACCTGTTTTCGGAGTGAATAAGTGAGTCTAATTCAGAAATGAGCTGGAACCCTGTTCGTTTAATTTCGGGAGTAGAGCCGGGCGTACGGTAGCAAGCAATGAAGCGTATTGGCCTGTCTAAGTGCAAATTATCAGAAGGGAAAACATCAAATGAGAGAATTTCGGAGAGATTGTTGATCGAGGTTGATCTGATTAGCTTAATAGAAATATTTGATTGATACAACGTCATTACACCTCCTGCATGAGTGAGCCTATCGGAACGCAAAATGGAATATCGACCACATACGGACAGAGCTACCAGAATCAACATTATGACATTTTACAGTATCACAATCACAATCTACAGAATCTACAAAAGGGGGAGCCACCTGCGCATAGAGAGGAGATTGATCTGGGGCCTGGCGAGCTCCCTAGGAGACGGCGGACATGTCCATCGTCACGACAGTGTCCGCGGCAGAAGGGGAGGCGGCAGTGTCCTCGGCGACACGTTTCGGCTCCTGGAAAGTGCCTCCGGCAGACTTGTCAGCAACCCGTTTGGACCCGCAAGTAGAAGAGAAAGAACGCGCAGTGGAAGAGGAAGCGGCACGAGAGCGAGACGCGCGAAACTGCGAGCGCGCAGAGGCAGTGGTGGCAGCGGTGACACGGCTACTCCTGGAGGCGGGGACGGTGGGCGGTACGAACTCAAAGACGAGTGGCGGAGGAGGCGTTGCTGCGGACGACGACGTGTGATCCTTGAACTCGCGGGGGACACGTAGCTTGACGAGTCTGCAGTCGCGGACGACGAAGGCGACCTTGCCGGCAGACTCAATCAGGGACTTGGCCTGCTCCCGCAGGGCCCGGTCTTCTGCCAGTTCTTCCTCGGTGTAGTCTCGGCGAGCGTAGCGAAACTGAACGTTCTCCAGCGTGCTCCACCTGTGCGAGTATATGCCCGAAAGGAGACGATCTCGGAGCTGGCTCGTCTCCAGCTGGACCTTGATGATGCGGTTTCCCTTGGGTGGTCGGACAGCGGGGTGGCGGTGGCAAGAGATTTTCTTCTGGCCGTACAGTTGGATCAGCTCTTCGTCACCGGTGGCGCGGACAAGCCCGATGAAGAGGAAGTCGTCCTTGGTGGTCTCCTCGTCAGTCTTCTTCTCCTCCCTACCGACGATAACGGCACGGGTCGCCTTGTCGAGGAACACGGAGCGAGCCGACTCCGAGTGCATCACGCGTGCCACACTCGAGTAGGTGAGCGTGGGAAAGTGGGGCGAGCGGGCGGCAGGGGGCGAGTCGATTGCTGCCAGCAGACGAGACAGTGCCGCGGTGTTTTGCGACACAGTCTCTTGAATAGCCGCAACGGATAGTATTTGTTCTTTATCACAAATCAAATAAGATTTTTTTTAAATCATAATTCTCTTAGTTATTGAGATATCGAAAAAAATCTCACGACAATCGATGGGCCGTATACAGACCTATACACTCTGAAAATTTCATGTGATTCGGAAAAGTCTGAACGGAGTTATTAGCTCTTGAAGATGCTCTGATCTGCTTCATTTGACTTGCAAATGACCCTCATTTCCCTAAAATCAGACCGCGCGCGAATCGCGCGGTCGAATGGTCTTGCGCAGGCCGATAGCGCGACTAGATGCGATGAAATGTTTAGAAAAGATGCAGCGAGATGGCTGTCGTACCGTGAAGCGGGGGATACCCTATATACTATTATAGCACACGCACACCTCATGTCAGTCACCAAAGCTGCGCCGTTGAAACTGTAGAAAGGGCTTGTGTTTGGGAGCATAGTACGTAGCGAGTAGTAGAGGGATTCCCAGTTGTAGAAGATTGAGTATGGGATGGGGAAGACTGAAGAACTTCTGGAAACGGTGTTTCCTCATACGTTTCTTTCTGGTGCAATTTATTTTCACGAAAATTTTATGCAAAATTTTATGCGTTCACGAAAATTTTATGCTAATCTCTCTCTCTCTCTCTCTCTCTCTCTCTCTTTCTCTTCCCGTCTCTCTTTCTCTCTCTCTCTCTCTCTCTCTCTCTCTCTCTCTCTCTCTCTCTCTCTCTCTCTTACTTCCAACACTCGACTGCGATCGGCGATCGTATTGGCGCGTTGCACAGCAATCACAAAGATCCCGAACATTTGAGCGAGAATGAACCATATTATCAATATTGAGTTGAGGATGACTGGAAACTCCGGCAACGCCTGAATCACAAAAGTACGCGATGTCAAATGTGTCTCGCCTTACCTCATACCAGGGCCACAGCACGGGAAAACTCTTCGGGAAACTGAAGAAAAAGTAGAAAAGACAAAACATGAGGTCAACTGAGGATTGGTTGAACCAGAGTTTGAAGAAGGGTGATTTAAAGAGATTGAGTTTCGGACGGCGCAGGTAGACACCCATTTCGTACACATGTAGGCAAAAGTTAACTGCAACAATTAGAAAACCTGAAATGTTGTGTTCGTATGTATTGTTTTCAAAACGCTTTCAACTCACCGATTATGAATGGGATCGGTTTGATCATGAATCTAGTTCTAGGATCGTCCATGGTGGGTGGCCTGAAATTCGGATAGAAAATATCCGTCACAGTAAAAATATCGAGTGATTATTAGATAAAGCATGTGAAATGTATGTATGTAAACGTTAGAATTAGCATGATTGTTGTCTACAAACGGCCAGAAATCTCCGCCCACTCTGACACTTTCTGTTCATCATCCTTCCATCCCTGGAGAATTGGAAAGGGCAGAACACAAAATTCATTATGGTATACTCACTTATTATGACACCTATTAAGCATAGTATCTCACTCACACAATAACAGTTTTACATTTGTAGTGCAATCAGAAGGATGTGACAGCATCCGAAGATGTATATCACGTCTTGCCCAAGGACACTCCTCCATCAGTTGAGAGGCCTAGACGAACTAGAACACTACTCGACCCAGAGGCTCGATTGTGGAAGAGACGAGCGAGCAGAGCGAGGCCGGAATCGATACCAAAGATCTACGGTCCCGCGAATGAGTACAGTACCACGGACACGAGTGTACACAAAGTATTTATGACACCACGCGGTAAGGGGGAAGGGGATAGTTTGACATTGGGCGGCGATAACAAGCCAGTGGTCTTGAGACCGTGCTCTCAGAGGGCTTGATCGGCCGCGCTCATACTAAAGCCTCGAACTGTCGCGCCGTCCGCTTATGTAGTCGGCGGGCGCGCTCTCGAATCTTCCGTCGGCCAATCAGCGTCCGCGGTAGATCAGCGGTAGGTCGGCGGTGAGTCCGGCCAGTCGGCTCCACCCCTCGTGCTGGCGGCACTGGAAGAGAGAGAGATTAGCACTCGAGTGAACGAAGTGAGAGAGAGTGCATCAGCGAGAAAGCGTGTCGCCTCGCTGACACCTCCCCCCTAACAAAATGCATCGACACCGCACGATGCCACCTACATAAAGAAAACGACCACGACTAAGTTCTGAAATGATTACAAATCTACAAGTGTCTTACGACCAACTAGAGTAACTGACTTCTACACAAAGTAAATTAACTGTAAAGGGACAGACCATACTTCACGCGTCCGGTAGATGTCGAGTCACTTCCTCGAATCGACACGGCCGAAGTGCAGAGCGTCCGTCGGATAGCACACAGTAGAAGCCGAGCAATAGCAGTGGAAACGAGCCAACTAATCAGATCAATAACCAGGTAAAGATTTGCGTGGCTTGGGTGCGGCGATGACAAGCCTCCCACGCAGAATCACACCCCAAACTACTCCTAAACCTATAGATCTACTAGAACTCGTCCCAAATGCTACACTTGGTGGCTAGAAACGTATACAATATTTATTAAGGCACGTGCGAGAACAAAGGCAAGTTGCTGGAACTGCAAGTGAGGTACTCGTATATGAGACCGGCCGACTCGTGTACACGGCAAACGTCATAAAACGAAGTTACATAGGAGACAAACAATGGCCACTGGGCGTCAATACAAACTCAAATCTAAGAGAAAGTGGGTAAAGCTAGAAACAAATTAGCTACCATACAAGCCTAACACTGAATAACACTACCGTACCAGTCCTTCTCACCATCCCTCCGGGAAGATCATCCTGTGTCCGTTGCCTCCAGTGGTGAAGCAGTGGCCATGCTTCTGGGCCTCGTTGATGATGTCCTGCCACTTGCCTCCGAGCTGGAGCATGATGGGATCTCCTATGACGATGAGTCCGTGGCGGCCACGGGTCATAGCGACGCATGTACGCTAAAATATCTCGGAGGTTATCTGGCCCGCCAGGTAACTTACCTCTAGCTCGTCCAAGAAGCGGACGTGTCCGGGGGCTGCCATGTTGCCACCACCCAGCTTGTACGACGCGCTCGTGAGGAGGATGACAACGTCAGCCTCGCTACCTTGGGCGCTGTCCACCGTGTCGACCCTGGCGCACAGGTTCCGTCCTTCGAGCATCTCCTCCACGCACTGGGCCTGGGCTCGGTAGAGGGCAATAATCATAATATCGTTGTTGCGGATGCCTGAAAGTAGAATTAGACCCATACTTTCCAGCACACTTACCATGGTGCGCGAGATCTTCGACAAGATCACATGCCGCCTCCGCCTCTCCGTGGTTGATGATGGAATGACTTCCTTCTCCCTTGGGCTTGTCCGACGAACTGTTGCTGATCCACACGAGCGGGATCCTGTCCTTTCCGTTGTCGTTGGTGTTGAGCAGCTTGGTGAGCCGGCTCCGTTGATCCGCGGGGGTTCCGGCTTCGAGGCGATCTCCATAGAACAGGCGTCCGGCGAGGGCGGTGAGTCCCGGATGAGAACGATACGACACTCTCAGCGTGACGACGGGGATCGACGCGCTCCTCAGCATCACTCGCATAGCACTGAGGTTTGCGGCGATGGCAGTCTCCGTGTTGCGTTGGCCGGGGCAGAAGGGACCCAGCTGGGTGTCGTCTCCCACCATCCTGTACACGGCAGTCGGGAACACAGTCATCATGGCTATGAAGCCGGCCTCGGGGGTCTGTCCGGCCTCATCGAATAGGACGCACTTGACGGCAGGTTGAATGGGGTTGAGCACTCCCCCGTCCGAGAAGGCGTTGATGGCAGTGCTGTTGGTTACAAAGATGATCTGCGGCGCGAAGTGCTTCAGGAATAGGTTGATGGCGGCCTTGGCATGCTGACCCGCCTTCTTCTCTCCCGTCAGATAGGCCTTGGCCTCATCCTTCGTCATCTCCTGGAGTGCGTCCGGATGGCGCCGTCCTTCGAGCACGTACCGACGCCCTAAAAAGAAACTAGACGGATTCCCTAACTGGACCCACCATCGATGTACTTCTGCACCTGCAGCTTCTCCTCAGAGTTGAGCGGCGGGTTGCTTGTCATGAACCTCATCAGGCACTCCGATAGATCGAGGGGGGTCTCGTCCACCTCATCGACCAGGCGGTCGGGAATGAAGCGCAGAGCGCGCACCTCCTCGTATCCTTCGAGCCGCAGGAACATGCGCACCAGCTGAAATAAGAGATCTTAGACATCCCCTCGTCCTACTTACCTGCACGACAGCGGCGTTGGTCTGCGCCGTCACCACTACGGAAGCATCAGGGTGAGCTCGTAGATATTCCAGCAAAGCCCTCACAGTCAACTGTGTTTTCCCTGATCCAAAGGGGGCTTGAATCACAAACATCGGCTCGTCCGAGATGATAGCGCTGATGGCAGCGCACTGGTGGTCGTGCAGCTCGATCGGGGCCCTGCCACGAAGTTGGACATCGAACTTGTCCGTTGGCAGACCTGAACAAAAATTTTATTCTACCTTGATACCCTACTCACCGGTGGCTGTTTCCACGTCCATCACATGAACTTCCGTCTCCTGGGAGCGGAGATTACCGTAGATGCTGTTGGACTTCTCGCGGGAGTAGTCGTTCTCCATCACGGTCTTCATGAAGGCGTCGTCGTGGATTAGCCTTCGAGTGGGGCACGCATGGAGCGGCATCTTGAGAAGAGCTCCGGACAGCTCGGCCATCAGTCGTCCTTCCTCGTCCTTGCGAGGTCCCTCGTTGAGATTGACTCCGAATTGGAGAATGTCCTTGAGAGCTCCCGTGTCCCAGACCTCCGACACGACTTGGGTGATCATATTCCTACTCAGGGAGGTGTATGTAGACGCCAGAATGGTGCAGACCAGCGGCTTGGTGTTGCGGCTCTTGGGAGGGTAGATGATCACGCTCCTTCCTTTTTCCCAGCCGACGGCGTTGTTGACTCCCTTGAAGCTTATTTCCGCGAACAGCTTGGGGGATGTTGACTCCATCCAGCGGATGACACACGGCTTGATAGTGGCATCCTCCTTCTCAGACTCCTCGAAGCGAGCGCTCGCGACACCAGCCCCGAACATCTGAATGAACGTTTGTTACTGTAACATCCCGTCCTACTCACCTCGTCCATCCTCCTTGCTGACGAGACCTCGTGATACCGAGTAAACATCGTCTTACGATCGGCGATCCAGTGGAGCTCGTCGGCGTTCAGCTGGTCGATGTGCCACGCATAAGTCTCGGTGAACGTGTGCCCTGGCGTCTCCGCGGAGAAGATGTCTCGCAAGGCAATGCGGCCACTCCTGAAACTAACTCCTAGACAATGATACGCATATGTACTGACCTGACAGCCACTTCACCAGGGATTATTCTGTTGTTCATCAGCGGCTTGCGGAAGACGACCTTCAGCCATTGATCGCGTTCGAACTCGCGCTCCGCGTTGCTCTTGTGGAAGTTCTCGGTTCGTCCACCAGTGGCAGCCACCGAGAGTTCGGACGAGCCGACACTCAACGTCACCTGAAACATCCATGCATGATTACCAAGAGTCAATGCCCACCTTTGTAGGCAGGTTCTTCCTCTTGTCCTCCTTGCCCTTGACGAAGTTCTTGTTGTGCTTGTTAACATGGCGAGACAAGGCGAACGTCGGGTCCGACAGAACCACCGGGATCCACGAAAACGTCCTGATCCGCCAACAGGGGTTGATGGTCTTCGGGTCAGCGAGGTTGCAGGCGTCCCTGTATGCCTTCTGGGGATCTTCATAGGCGGCGACTTGGGGAGCGAGGTCGAATACCCACAGCAGGGCGCCCGGTACAGCCATCTTGGTGTTGTTGTTCCTGTACATGCCGGTGGTGCGGTGCTGCGCCACTTGGTCGAGTTCAGCGTACCTGAAGAGAAGATAAATAATTAAAATTGTCGAATACCTACCTCAAATCCGGTCGCTCAAACGCCACCGAGTAGTCGAGGAATTCCACAAACAAACGGTGGTTCCTCTCCATAACGATCTGGGCGAGGACGCCTCCACGGCGGTCCGCATTGAAACAATTCTTGATGGTGACTGGGGCGGCCATCGGATCCGTATTCGCAGAATTCGCCTTGTTCATCATCGGGAGAGGAGGGGCCGGCGTACTGCCGTTGCGAATCATGTTGTTCCTCATTGTCTCCGTCTCGGTCCGAATCCGGAGGGCAACGTCGATACGGGAACAATAATAGAAAGGCACGGACTTCTCCTTGTTCCGCGGACGAATCGGCATGAAGCTAAAATGAAAACTAGATGATGGAGATTAGATTTCCTCACCTGTTGGACATGAAGCGCCTGCTGTGGAGCTTCAGAGCGTGGTCCTCCAGCAGACACGGTGGCAACTCCATAGTCACCAGATCCTCACAGAAGTGAGAGCTAAACAGCAGTTTATCAAAACAGAACCGGTAACTCACAAATCTTGTTGTTCCTTGAGGTACTGCAGGAAGGAGAGGTCCTTCTGCCACCGATGCGGCTTCTCCCTCGACTCAGGCAGGGCCGTCCATGCCGCGAGTTCCTCCGGCGACATCCCGGCGGTCATAGCAGCCACCTCTCTCGATAGGGGAGGAGGTGGGATCACTTCGGGCGGCTCGTCCGAATGACGCTTCTGCGAGCGGGTCACCGGGAGGACCTCTTCCGGCTCCATCTCCTCCGGGGAATCCGGATCGGAAGCGATAACCTTAATCCCAAGAATTTAATCTCCCCGGATTGTACCCTTCTTACCTCCGCGGTTTCGACCGTCTCCTCCTTGACCTCCTCAGTGGATATTTGCGCGAAAGTCTCCGTCAATGCAGACGAATGGGCTGTCACAGATGTATACACCTGAATCAACTTGTTACCCTGCCCCCTTCTACTCTTCACTCACCGATCCTGAGACAGACTGGTCGTCGTCCTCGTTATCCATAGCGGAATAATATGATGACAAAATAGATAATAGTAGAAAAAGATTGAGTGCTTGTGGGGCGGCGATAACAAGCACAACACTGCAAAATACGAAATTCGCACAATATCGAAACTCTCTCTCTCCTCGTGATGACCTCATGACGGCAGGCTGTATTCGCGGCGGGACCATTTCTGCGTTCAAAAATCAGGGAAAAATACAATTAAATAAGGTTTATGTATTTAAATTTACCGCGTTCTGATCAAATAGAACAGAAAAGTGCTAGAAAAATTTATTACAAATCTACACGGATGTGCTCCATATTACTCGAGTATACCCCCAGCGGTCGCGCTCGTTTTCGGCCAAGGCGGCTCGGCTGGAAGTCGTACTAAAATAAATACGTGCACAAACGGTTGTTGCTTCTGCTTGTAAATCACCTGTTCTCTCCCTCTCCTCCCTCTTTGTCTCACCTGACCTGACAGTCGACCTCCTCTCACCTGACTGCATAAAAGAGAAAGAACCACGCAGAGAAAAGAGATATAGTTGAAGTGGGGCGGCGATAACAAGCCAGGGGCGTGAGCAAGCTCACTAGACAGACAAGGAAAAGGAGGTAAAGAAAACAAGGGATAGCAAGCAGAGAGCTTTCCCACTGGTATACCTTAATGACGCTCCTCGATCGAGATGCCGGCCATGAGGTTCTCGAGGTGCATCTCCATGTTCTCGTTCCACAGCTCGCGCCTCTCCGCCTGAGTCGCGTTCGAACGGCGGCTGAAGACGGGCTCGCTCCTGTGCATGAAAAGGTTATTCTGAATCTCAATCCGCCTACGGCAATTCCCGACCCAGTGACCCGTCCTTGAACAGTAGATGCACTCGTTGCGGGGCGACATCTCGAAGAGCGGTGTCATGTTGCTGCTCCTCGGCCTGTTCCTGGCGAAACAGCGCTGGCGACAGTGTCCCATCACCTCACAACGCTCGCAGAATTGCTTGAACTTCCTCCTTCGCTCCTCGATGAACATCTCAGCGGTGGTGCGAGCAAGGGCAGAGCGAGGCATCGCCCATAGTCCGCCCGAGACCAACATCGGGATCTTCCACGTGCCGAGAGTGATGAAGCTGGTTCTGTAATCAATCGTTAGCGAGCCCACCTCGTGCAACGTATTGTTTCCGATGATGAAGTCGACTGGCAGCGTCTCGACGACGTAGAACGTAGTGTGGATGAGTCCGCATCCATCAATCAATATCTTCCTGGTGATAGTGCCAATCACGTCCAGAGATCCGTTGGCGGTGTAGATAGTGATGGAAGTGCGGGTCATCGTCCACTCGTACTTCTCAACCACGCGGTTGTGCACGACAGACTTGCTCGCGCCCGTGTCTATCCAGGCGTAGTGGAACGGCCAGAGTCCATTGGCGCCGGCGCGCACCTTGATAGTGACTACCTTGTCGGTCGCCAACGCCATCAAATATCCGCCGTGCTTCTTGGTCACGCGAATGCAGAGCTGAACCGCTGCAAGCACCCACATCATACCCATCACTCCCCATCCCACCGTCGGCCAGTACTCATCCCACGCTCCCTCCATCGGAGTCGTCGTCGAGTTGGGTGCGGCGTCGGCGGAATGGATCAGAGTGGCTACGATGAACATCATAGCAAAAGCGCCGGGATTGAGAAGTCTCTTGCGCTTGAATCCGTACTTCGGAGCCTCCTGCTCCTCATCCCAGCTCTCCTGCTGCTCCTTCCTCAGGCCGGCGAAGGAGCTGACGTTGATCGTGTTGATCTGCGCCAGCTGTACCACTCCGTCCGACCTGTAAGGACAGTGAACGGCAAGATGATCCGGGGACTTACACACCTTGCACTTACCGTGCTTCAAAATACCCAGAGGCACCATATTGGCCTCCGACCTCTCTCCTTTATCCAGACCCAGCACCTTCTCCAGAGTCGCTCCTCCAGCCAGCTGCTGAGACTGCGACCTGGTGAATCCGAGGTCGGTGAACCTCGCCCAACATGTGGACATCGCGTGTCCGTCATGGTTGCAGTACATACAGAACGTCGTCGGGTGCCTGGCCGGGCTGTTGCTCGAAATAGCGGCCACTTGTGCCGTCGTCGTGTCCAGGCGTCCAATGATCGCCTCGAGCTGACGCGCCCTTTCCATGACCTCCTCGAGCGAGTCGACATTGTTACTGCAAAGAATCCTTACCTTCATATCTTGTCCCACTCCTTCCAGGAACAGCTTGCGCAGCGTGAACTTGTAGAAGTCGCTGTCGCGTCCCAAGCTCGCCATCCTGATGGTCTTGCGCAGCCTGTACGCGAACTGATCAATTGACTCACTCGCCGGTTTCCAGCGCATAGTCTTCATCTCGAGCAGAGCCTTCTTGCGAGCCAGTTCCGATGCGAATCGGGCCTTGAGATGAGCCAGGATAGAGTCCGGGTCTCGAAGCTGCTCGTTCGGCAGACAGTTTATCGAGTCGCGCGCCATTCCCTTCAGGTGGCTGATGAGCTTGACGGCCTGGCGTTCCTTGTTCGTTCCACCCTCAGTGAGCATGGCGTCCTGGAATTCCTGCTCGAACGTGAAGATTGCGTTCGCGTCCGTCGACTCGCCATTGAAGTAGCCGAACTTTGCCGGGCGCATCGTCACCTCACGTCGCTGAGCGGGAGGCTGAATATTAATCGAGTTTACCTGCGCCGTCAAATCAGCTGTCGTGGCCGCGAGTGTGTCAATGTCCTCCTTCCGCGTACGGTCGATGCAGATCTTGTGTCTGTACATCTCGGCCACGGCGCGGGCGGCGTTGTCACGAACGAACCTCACTTCACTCCCGCGTCCTTTCTCCAGGTTCACCTTCGCCAGCCGGTCGAGCACCGATCCCTGCAAGGAATTCTGATGAACGAATGAGGCCACGTTGGGTGGCTCGTTGACGTCCTCCCTCTCACTGGTGTCCAGATCCTGCTCCCTGATAGTGTTCTCGAGGGGGCTGATATCAGAGATATCATCAGGTGCTCCTCCGCTTCCCATCTCCTGCTCGCGCCTCGACATCCCCCGCGTGCGCATACGCGGCGCGGGCGTATCCACAATCCCCGAACCACTCATTCCGCGCGTACTCGCGTTGCTATAACGGAGATTAGAGAGAGAAAAGAGGAAATAAGGAAGGTGTTTGCGTTGGGCGGCGATAACAAGCCAGGGCGTGAGTGGAACTCACTAGACCGAGAGAGAGAGTAAACTTACCTGACAATAAACTTATCTGTGATGACCACCCTGCGTTCGAGGCGGACCTAGAATGACACGAGTGAAAAGTGGAAGGCAATCAGTCACGCAATCAATCATCAATGCTAGACTGCAAAACAACACGCCTGTCTGGAAATGATAAGCGCGCGCGCGCGATAAGATCAACGACCAGACTCGAATGATAGGGAGAGACAGAAAGTAAAAGATCAAAAGTACAAAAATACGAGAGTTCACAAACCACGAATTACACAAAAATGCGGTCATAATAGATAACCTAACCAGAAGAAAGAAACACACGTGTCGTAGCACATCATAGAAAGGAAGAGGGTGCTTGAATGGTCGCATTACCCCTATTTCTACTCGCTCACCGGGTTGTTTGGTGATTAGAATGTTCGGGAGCTCATCGATGGTTCCATTCGCACATGCGCTTGAGTCGCCTTACCTGATTAGTGCGATCTGCCTACATGCACGTCCCCCGCCCATCTCTAGGGAGTCTACCGCATGCGCTACAGCCGAAATGCTCTCGGCGGTGACGTCTAATAACCCGCGGGCGCCCTATCCGAGTTGTTTGACTATACGTGGGTGGGCTGAAACAAAGCCAAAAATCCATCTCGAGAAAAAGTGGATATCCTCCTCGCTTTGCCGGTTTGAGGATTACTAGATAAATCTAGCCACGTCCTAGTAACGCGGTTTTTTACGGGATACGTCGCGGGAGACACGTATGCGCGGTTGTAGGATGTACGGAAACATTGCATCGCAAAACTACACACCACACCCTACGCTACTTGTAACCATTATACGGTCCACTGATAACAACTACAAGCACGCGGTATAATTACATTAAATAACAGGATAAAGATAGCAAAACTTACGTACGAATTGCGTACCTGGCAATAGGCCGCAGGAACCAGGGATCCGGCTACGACCGTCCACACTTGTTCCGCTGGCAATAAGAGCGAGCTGACCCGCGCACTCGTCTGCGCCCTCTCACGTCCAAACACTCTCTCCGCGCCAAAGAGCGACAATGGGGCAGAGAAGAGCGAGCAATCGATCGGTGGAAATGCGTATCTCTCTCGCCGGCTAGCTACTTCCGGGGAGAAAACAACACATGAAAGGGGTGGAATACCAATACCAATATTGCTACCTTAAAAGAAGAGAGAGAAACGTTACTCGCTGGCTACCAATCAGAAGGATGTGACAGCATCCGAAGATGTATATCACGTCTTGCCCAAGGACACTCCTCCATCAGTTGAGAGGCCTAGACGAACTAGAACACTACTCGACCCAGAGGCTCGATTGTGGAAGAGACGAGCGAGCAGAGCGAGGCCGGAATCGATACCAAAGATCTACGGTCCCGCGAATGAGTACAGTACCACGGACACGAGTGTACACAAAGTATTTATGACACCACGCGGTAAGGGGGAAGGGGATAGTTTGACATTGGGCGGCGATAACAAGCCAGTGGTCTTGAGACCGTGCTCTCAGAGGGCTTGATCGGCCGCGCTCATACTAAAGCCTCGAACTGTCGCGCCGTCCGCTTATGTAGTCGGCGGGCGCGCTCTCGAATCTTCCGTCGGCCAATCAGCGTCCGCGGTAGATCAGCGGTAGGTCGGCGGTGAGTCCGGCCAGTCGGCTCCACCCCTCGTGCTGGCGGCACTGGAAGAGAGAGAGATTAGCACTCGAGTGAACGAAGTGAGAGAGAGTGCATCAGCGAGAAAGCGTGTCGCCTCGCTGACAGTGCCAGGAATTTCTCCCAGACTATATTAAACAATTATTTATGTTTGAGGTATTACCAGACTCCTGCTGGATTGAACCGAGAGGCGTAGACTACTAAAAAATCCAGGACTCTTTGTTTCAAATACAAATTCAACAAACAATGTGTTTCGAGTATGTTTATAGTTATTAGTAGTAATTTCGTTTATTTTTCGATTTACGACGGAAGTTTGCAATACTGACACTGCTGACAGGAAGTGTTTAAATTCTGATAAATCTGATAAGTACATCTATTTAGTAAAAGTGGATCCCCAGTCCTTTTTTCATAAAGATCACCTATTGATCCGCCATAAAACATAAAATAAAACCCCCAGTCAGAATATTAAAAACTTCCATGATTTGTGACCAAAGTGTTTGTTGTCTATGATCAACAGTCTCGTTGCACCATGACAAAATTTGCATTCCGAAAAACTATAAACTAGACGCTGCCACAAACTCCATCGTCAAACCACAGGCGTTATCGAACTCGCATCAAAAATCGGGTTGATGTGAATATTAATAAGGTATTACGAGTTCGAGAGAGACAGATGGACAAAAAGAGTACGAGAGAAAACGACGAAGGGAGGAAATGCGCTTACTTAAAAGTCAGACACGATCCACAATGACATATTGCTGCCGAAATATTTCACAACATTGGCAACTAACTACAATCCTGATAAAACCGTTGTCATTTATCAGGATTCATCGCTATTCTGCGCCTAGTGCGTATATATACCCCACGCGTCTCCACTACGATTGATTCTGCCCCGTTTCTTCTGGCAGAATTCAATCTACGATGGCGAAAAAGAAAAACGGTGTGGACTTCACACCGCACCCGCCTACCGAATATGATCATGAGGTGATATTGCATCTCTCTCTCTCTCTCTCTCTCTCTCTCTCTCTCTCTCTTTCTCAAGAAAAAAAGTTTCTAGAGCTACGATACCGAGGATGAAGACTCGGAAAAGTTGAATGAGTTCGAAAAAACGTGTTTTGACAAATTCATCAACTACATATTCTGCCGGTGAGTGAGTTTTTGAATAGCACACTAGCCACAACAGAGTAATTGTGAGTGCGAATGTTCGCTTCCTGCGAAGGAAATTGCAAATGAACTTTACAGTGCTGCATATTATAATTTAGTTGTGTTGTTTCAGCGTGTGAATTTTTCAATAGATCTGCGAAATTAGATATCAGAAGTAGTATAAGAGTCCTTCAGCAGGCTTTTTGTATGCATGGAAAACAACATTCTGTGTGATTTTCGAAACGGCGCGAACAATATTCCGTAAAAGTATCACAGATTCACAAAATGATGTTTTTTTTAAGTTTGTTTATCAGCAGATTCAAGTTCTACAACCGTCGACCTAGCGAATATGGGGACTGACATAAGGCTCTCGAGTACAAGTCGCTAGCTGCTTACAAGGGGTCCATTGATGAATGTAATGAATTTGAATCAGATGACGTCACAGACTTTTGACTAGAGGCTCACGAAAGTTGTGAGGGTGGTCGTCACTCCACCGTGACTAGCGGTACATCATTGGCCGCCGAGAGACCTAGAATTTTTCGAAATGCACGTCTCGTTGAGATAAGAGATCGCCTATCATCAGTTATCCATTCATTCAGACAGAAAACGAGTCAAAGATGCTACAACACATGAAGACAAAAACACAAAATTTTTCCAGTGACCAATGAGCCCTGTTAAAATATCGGTAGTCTCGATTTGTACACGGAAATAGCAATGAAATATTGACAGCTTGTTTTGCTTATCGGTCGGACATTTGTGGTCATTAAAAGCTGTAGCGAGTGAGCCTATCTAGCGACAATTCCACAACGACACCACAGACTTGCAATAAAATTGTGAATGCTATTGCAATTCAAGATAACAAAAGTATACGTTGGAGTTGAAAAAGGGAAAAAAAGTTTATCAAAGCATGTATACTTTTCAGAGGAGATTTGGCAGCCCAGAAGCTCACAACAAGACCTGTTCCTCTGGCTGGGCTGGTGAGTAATGAACTTTTTCTCTCTATTTCTCTCTCTTTCTCTCTCTTTCTCTCTCTCTCTCTTTCTATTCTGTCTCTCTCTGTCTCTCCTTCTCCCCCTCTCTTTCTCTTTAAACTCTTTCTCTCTGTAATGCAATTTATACAACAAATAATGATCAAGTTCAGTACATAAAACCAATATAGAATAGTGATATTGTTTGCAAAAATCATTATCCATACACAGATTTATACTATAAAAGACCTTTATGATGGATATGAATGTTCTGAGCGTAGAGAGAAGATTTTACTTAATGAAATTGGAGCGTGTAGTTCTGAGAAAAGAGTGGAAAAACACTAGACACTGAACATTACGCAATGATAATGCATTTTGTTAATGAATCCAAACTGTGATTGTTCAGTTTCGCTACACTTCTCGATTCGATTATGCTCTTTTGGCTCTCGGAACTCTCGGAGGCATAATCTCGGGGATATTCCAGGTAAACTAACTTGATGTACATTACAGTAACATACTAATTTTATTTAATGTGGTTCACTACTTATTCTAATCGTTCATGAGATTTTATTGTTTCGTTAGTCTGATAGAACGGGGAATAAAAGGAAATAATTACTTACTGTACATTACAGTAAAACACTCGTAATGTCATTGAAAATTGTGGTGCACTATTCTGATCGTTTTTGAGATCATGTGCTGTTTTACTTCTCTTGTTGTCTGACGGAAAAGGGAATGAATGTCAAAAAGTAATCACTAATGAATATAATTTTTCAGCCGGTTCTCGCCATTATTTCCGGTCGCGTATTCTCGATTTTCATGGAGATGGATACGAGCACTGAGGTATGGTGACGTCATTAAATCGAGTAACCCAGTGACGTCATACTTCAGGAGTTCAAAACGGCCGCCTACGTGTACGTCTACATTTTCATCGGAATCGGTCTCTTCATTTCCGTCGTCAATTTCTTCCAGGCAAGTTCTGAACATGACAATATTTTTTGGCATACAATTTCGGCACAATGGCACAATGGTCTCAAGGAGATATACTGATCACTCAAAAATTTCCTTTCAGTTCTGGTGCTTCAATCACGTTTGCTGTCGAGTTACGGCCAAGATCCGACACCACTACATCAAGGTATCGTACCACTGCAATAATTACTTTTACAATAATTACTTTGAATTTGTTTATCAACTTTTCAAATGTGAGAACTGATATCTACATGTGTTCCTATAATCGGATTGGATCCTATATGCCATCCGTGACATTTCACATGTTGTGCAGTTTTGTGCAACACATCATGTATGTCTTCAAATATTCAAAACGCTCCCATGATTAGGAATCGAACCCGTTGACATGTCGCGGTGATTATGCGCTGGCGGCGCACACTACCACTGCGCCATAGAGGCAGTGGTTTAGAGATCGAAGAGAGAGCCTATCCAGCTCCACTGGTCTCTTCAGTGTACAATGATGAGACATAACGAGCAAACATATATGCGAGATTCAATGATCTCTCAGCATGAGTCTTGATGGCGCAGTGGTAGAGCGCGCCGCCAGCGCGCGATCGTTGCAAGCTGCCCAAGGGTTCGATTCCCTCTCACAAAGCGTTTTGGATATTTGAAGATAAACACGTTGTGTTGCACGAAACTGCACAACATGTGAAATGTCACGGATGGCATATAGGATCCAACCCGACTATATTGAAGTTTCACATTTTTGTAATTTGTTTCGTCTGACGAATTAAATATGGCTGACTGCTAGCTTTCTAAACGTCTTACGTGAAACGTAGGCTTTATTTTACAAATGTTCTATCCAACAAGAAGATCAGTTAAGAAACGCTGGGAGAGATTTATCAATATCCACTGCAGATAAAACGTATCACATTGTGTATTGAAACACTACATACTAGATTTTACAACGTTCTAGGCTATCGTCCGCCAGAACGCTGGTTGGTTCGATAAGAATCACTGCGGAACGCTCACCACACAACTCAACGAGTCAGTATTTTCATAATGTTTGTTTATCACAATTCGCATATTTGAAAGTATGAAGAATGATCCCTATGAACTTTATTTCCTCGTCGTTTTTTTCCGCATTCGCCTTTTCAAGTTTATACTGGATTATATTCTGTCACTTATATTTGCATAACTCTATAATACGTTATACGCGCTCCCCTCGTTCCACGGTAGGCTGTTTTTGAATGTTGAGGGATCAATAAATCAATAAATCAATAAATCGATATTTTTCAGCAACATCGAGCGCATTCGCGAGGGAGTCGGAGACAAGCTCGGACTGTTGATTCGTGGGTGAGTGAAAGAAAAAACAAAGAAAAAGAGAAAAAAGTAAGAGAAAGATAATTGATTTTTTTTTCGCATTTCACACGCAAAAAAACATAACGTAAGTAGTGACAATTACACCATTCTGCACAACCGACCGCATATCTCACTACGCAGGTTCTCGATGTTCATCGCGGCTCTGATCATCTCGTTCTGCTACGAGTGGCGACTGGCGCTGTTCATGTCAGTGGTCGCCCCCAGCAGCTGCGCCATCATGAGCAGCATGAGCAGGGTACGGTAGGATGGGGGCGGGGGTACGGTACTTTGAAAATACTGTAGATGTGGGGTACGATACTCTTGTAGCAAATGTAGATGACAGCTTGAGCCACGGTAGATGTGTTAAAACAGCGAGAAAGCTGGTATTGCGGAAAGAAAGTCTTGATCACATTTCACCTATGCGCGAAACGTATCACCGAACGAGATGGTTTCAGAAAAAAAGCTGACGGAACAATTTTAAAATTCTTCAAACTGATAATACTGTTAATACTGTTAAAACTGTTAATGTCTTTGAATCAACATCAAAAAAGGACAATCGCAATTCACTTGTGCGCGAAACCTATTTGAATTGGATAATCTCAATTCGAATAGCACACTAGCCACAACAGAAAGGCCACAACAGAAAACGTATTTAAATTTGATCATCATCATCATCATCAGAAATTGTAATGAAAAAGAGCACATACAGAGTTATGCGCAAAGAAACGTATGTATCATTTCAGAAAATGGGGGAAGTTAAAGGGAGTGTACACTCTGAATTCCGAAGTTGAGTTAGCACCGGGATGTGAAAATATGTTGAAAACGACTCATTTTTGTCAATACAACTATTTGCTGAAAACGTCTGCAAGTTGGTGAAAATTGAGCGCAAAATGTATCAAAATGCAGAAATTGGTGCCAATTGGTGTCAATTTTTAATGTTCAACAGAATTTTTCACCGACTTATAGGTATCTCCGACACATAGTTGCATTGACAAAAGTACATCCATTTCAACATATTTTCACATCCCGGTGCTAACTCAACTTCGAAATTCAGAGTGTACACTCCCTTTAAGTACACCTCGAAATAGCTCTTTCAACTAGAGCGCGAAATATATATCTGAACTTGATCATTTTAGAACTGGATGATTTCAGAAAATGGGTGAGTACACTTCGAAGGAGCTGGCTGAGGTGGGAAAGGCGGGGGCGATAGCAGAGGAGAGCATCCTGGGGGTGCGGACTGTGCAGGCATTCAACGGACAGCAGGAGATGGTCGACCGGTGGGTGACGGATTGGCGGTATGCGATACAATACGTTTATAGAGTATGATGATATAATGATACTATCATCGATACGTCGTCCCTCTGGCCATTTGTCAGCATTGAAATCTCAAGGTGTCTATTGTGAACAGCGTAGACAAATCAGTTCACGCGAGCCTCCTGGGTATAAATAAGTACATTGAAGCGGTTCATCAGCCTGGTGAAAGTGATTCATTTTTATGTGTCATACGTTTCGTAAATGACATAGACTGGAGTTGGCAAACACACACGAATTTCACGGTTCTAATCTCAAGTCATTTTCCACGTTTCACATGCGTTTGACGTTTGAGTCCACATTTTGCCGTCCACTAATCATTTGCCGATTCATAATGGTGTCATAACCAAGCCCACAGTTGCCATGTGTTAAGATATCGCTCGGAGCTGGGGAAGGGAGGTCAGCACGCAATCACAAAGTCACTCTGGAACGGATTCCTCGGGGGCATATTCTTCTTCGTACTCCTATCCTTCATGGGAGCAGGATTCATGTGAGTCTCTCTCTCTCTCTCTCTTTCTTTCTCTCCTCTCTCTCCCTCTCTCTCCCCTCTCTCCCTTCTCTCTCCCTCTCCTCTCTCTCTCTCTCTCTCTCTCTCTCTCTCTCTCTCTTCAGTACCGCGCATTGTTCTTCAGCCATCAGCTATTTCAACCAGGCATAAACATGTATTTTTGTGTGTTTTGTTTGAGATTGCTTTGAATATGATCGTCTCATTAGCATTGCCAACCGTGACAGATGCGACACTACATTGTGATTGAAGAGAACAACTCAACAGATGATTAGTATTCGTATTCGTACAACATTTGACAGACGAGTGAATAATTCTATAGAAGACTAGGGAACAGAAATGATACACAAAAACAGAACATAAACCAAACAATCTTTTTCCAGACTCGGTGGTCACATTTACCGCATGGGATATGTGGCAAATTCGGGAGATGTGCTGACAGTGGTGAGTTAGAATAACCACTTGAAATGATTCCGGGTCCCACCACGATCTACCTGTCAGGTGATGTCGATGATGATCGGCGCGTACTTCCTCGGTCTGATCTCACCGCATCTCATGGTGCTGCTCAATGCCAGAGTCGCTGCGGCTGTCATTTACAGAACGATTGACAGGGTGAGTAGAGAAAATGAAGTGACGCTTCTCCTAGAGATGAAGAGAGAGAGAGAGAGAGAGAGAGAGAGAGAGAGAGAGAGAGAGGGATAGTGTGTGTTTCAGAAGCCCCGCATCGACACGTACTGTCCCCTCGGCCTGCAGCCCGCCTCGTGCGAGGGCAGGGTCGAGTTCCGCAACGTCCACTTCCGCTATCCAACCAGGAGGGACGTCAAGGTAAATTATGCGTTCTTTCTACTTGATACATTACAATTCATATGTTTTCATTTCATGAATGAAACATATGAATATGATATTAACGTATAGTTATAGTCGCCGCCTGGAGGATAGTTTCTGTTATTGCCAGCCGGGGTCAGTTGGCGAAACTCAGTTTCGAGCGAGAGAGGTCAGACAGCGCGGGAAAGGCTCGAGTGTGGCGCGGCCTCTTTGATTCGCATGCCGGCTTCTTTGATCGATATTATCGTTTGAAAGCGCGCTCTTGGGTCTCCTCACGACTAGAAGGTAGATCGAATGCGACTAGAGGGTAGATCGATTTTCTACCGTAACCTGGCGAACTATCTCCCAGAATAATATTATATGTGCTCGCGATAAGTTGCGCGCAGTGGGGTAGATCAGAGAAAGACGGAGAGTCAGTTTTCAGCAATAGCGCGCAAAACAAGAGAGGCAGACGGTTATGGTACCGTGTTTCGAATTGCAAGCGAAATAGATCGAAAACTATCGCTCTGGCGCAGGCTATAGATAGTTAGAGGTAGATAGAAGCTGTTGGAATAGCTAAAGAAAAGAGACTGGCGACCACACCACCCTACTCACAGGTGCTGCACGGTCTGGACCTGGTGATCGAGCCTGGGGAGACAGTGGCCCTGGTGGGTCACTCCGGCTGCGGAAAGTCCACCTCCGTCGGACTCCTCACCAGGCTATATGAGGCAGAGAGCGGAAAGGTGGGTATATGTAGTTCCATTATTATTATGAATCCGCCGGTGGTTCGGTTGACGCAAGAAAAAAACCATAACAATTTGTCGTGAACATACGTTTCACGCGCACAACATACTTAATAGTGACAGGTGTAATGTAATGCTATTTTGCGGAACTTTTCGAAACCCTTTCTCTCCAGATTCTGCTTGACGGGAACGACGTGCGTGAGTTGAACATGGGTTGGCTGCGGAACGCAGTGGGGATAGTCCAGCAGGAGCCCCTCCTATTCAACGACACCATCGCAGAGAACCTGAGAATAGGTGAGTACCTTTTTCCTTCATTGTGTTCGGGGAAGTTATCATGTTTCTCATAGAACCTTAGGATTGTTAACTTTTGGTAGATGTAGATAGTAGATGCGTAACAAAATACATAGAAATTATGTTATGATATACGTTTCTCTGTTTCAATATAGAGAGAGTGTTACTTTTCATGGTCGAACGTTTCTCACTTGGAGAACAGCAACTTTTCAGCACCTCCACTGTACATATCCTTGCAGGCTGTCCCTCGATCTCGCCTTCTGACATGGAGCGCGTGTGTCGAATGGCGAACGCGCACGAGTTCGTCATGAAACTGCCCAAGGGTGGGTACGGTGATGTAGGATTGTACTTGTAATACCGATATCGGTATAGGTCTGTATGATCTGATTTGTTAGGTGCGTGATTTTATTAGAGTGTACAGTTGAAATACTGATATCATCAGAAAATAGTTTGATCTGATTCGTTATATGAATGACTCAATTTTCATGGTTCCTGAACATCACGATGAAAAAATTGTTCGACGAAGAAATGTTGCGATCGAGAAGTTCCTACATACATACGTTTCGAGGCATTACCATCTGCATTGTTCCGTATAAAGAGTAATGACTTATTTGTCCCACATCCCACTTTGAAAAGGAAATATAACTTAAAATTAGCGCGCAGTAAGATCGATCAGGCAGATGAGATCCTCTCGCGGAAAGCAAACAAACACCACAGGCGGATGGTTATATCACATTATTCAATCTGCAAGTATGTAGATCGTGAACTATTGCTCTGGCGCGTGCTACTGGAATAGGTTGCACCCATGATCCATGAATGTTACTTGAAACTAAATAATAGAACAATCTTTTCTTTCCAGGCTACGACACAGTGATCGGCGACGGCGGCGTGCAGTTGTCGGGCGGACAGAAACAGAGGTCAGCAAAGAAACAAAATAAATTCAATTTATATTATTTCGTAACTAGTAAGAATTATCAATATTTAGAATAAGTTATAAGTATGATTAAAGGACATCAAGTCAGCAATATAGATACATTATGAAAAAACTATTACCACACACATGACATTGCAACCACCACTTTCGTAAGTAGTATATGTGAGGCGTGAAACGTACTTGACTAGCATGTATAATATTATTAGATTCAACAAAAATGTATTGAACATGGCAGCGGTCGTTGGTTTATATTCACACAATGAAACGTACATAAGTACCCGATAGACTTCGGTCTCTACAAAACAGGCTCTTCGAATCCGAAACTTTTGAAAACCAGTGTTTGGCTGCGTTTCGAAGGCGTTTTGCAGTATCGCGCGCTTTTTCGGGATAAATGCTCCGACCAAATATGACCATCTCACAGCCTTCTTGATGTTAATCACGTTCAGGAACTCTAATGTGCGCACTCTCGGTATAAATGCCCTTACATACCTCGTCTCTCACAGCTTTTATCATGGCTTTCTCATTTCAGGATCGCGATCGCGCGCACCCTGGCGCGCAACCCGCGCGTGCTCCTACTCGACGAGGCAACCAGTGCACTCGATGCGCAGAGCGAGAGCATCGTACAGGTGTGTATGTATATACATCACGGGAGAAGTAATGCGAGATCCGTCAATACCACACAGATTTAGCAAATTCCAAGGCTACATAAAAAGTACGTTTCACAACAGTTTCAAAACAACAAAAAAAAAACCAAATGATTTACCAGACAATTGGAAAAAATTTCCGTGTATAATAGTTAATTAGTTTACACGATTAAAACATGCGGCCCCTTCATTATTATTGTTCACTGGCATTTCACGCCTGAAGCAGCCAGGTGTAACACGTGGTTTAATTTTATTTATTATACAATACATTTATCTGCATCTGGGACTCTTCCCGCAGAGTAATCGAATCAAGGGGGGCTACCTTCACCTTTACCTTTTCCAGTCTGCTCTGGACAACGCGGCCGCCGGTCGGTCGACCATCGTCATCGCCCATCGCCTTTCCACTGTCAGGTACATAGGGCTAGCCATTCTGAGCTCTCACAATTGTCATCTACTTTCGTATCATGAAACTTTTTTTTGTATAAAACATTTTATTCTGACCTTTCACATTTTTCGGAGCGGAGAGAGAGGAGATTTCCCAATTTTCTGTTTCAGAAACGCGGACAAGATCGTGGTTTTGGAGAAGGGCAACATCCTCGAGATCGGC
>CAWZYM010000151.1:40000-55000 GCA_963966185.1 Rhabditoides inermis
GCGCTTTAGGCGCGCATATCTCGAAAACGCATAAAGATATTGAAACAAACTAAACAATATTGTAACAGTATCATATTATATTTTCTATTGAGCTACAGTATGTCTCACATGATCAACTTTGAAAATATCTCTGACATTGCTGATCGTATTTCCTGTTCCAAGCAATAGCAGACAGTCTCTGATTTCGTTTAATCGCAAAATTCCTGACCTGAAAAAGGGAATCATAGTGCAAAAATATGCCTATACAAAACCATGTGATAAAAATCGATTTAAGTATCGATTTATCGATTGATTGCAGATGATCCTGGCTCGCCTGATTGAGAACAAGAGCCGCGAGCTGGCGAAGAAAGACGACGCGGGCAGGATTTCCATCGAAATCATCGAGAACGTTCGCACCATTCAGGTATATCGATTTATTCATTAATTGATTTATCGATCACTTCATTTAAACCATCAATTATCAATTTATCGATCGATTCCAGCTGCTCACTCGCGAGAGCTACTTCTACCTCAAATACGAGGCGAGCAGCAAGCTGCAGAAGCGCAACCAGATGTACAAGGTGATCAATAAATCAATAAATCAATGAATCAATAAATGTCTAGGGCGTGCTGGAAGCGATCAACTTCACGCTGTCGCAGTCGTTTGTGTACTTTGCTTTCGGGTGCGGCTACGCACTCGGTATCCAACTCGTATACCTCGGCATGTTCACATCGCAGGAGATATATTCGTGGGTGGATATTGCTAGTCAGAATCAGAATGTTTATCTCGAATCAAGTAGCACAAAGGTCACATTACGGTGAGGTTACGGTAAAATACAGTGATACAACGCCTACTGCTAGTTCCAATAACACGAGTTTCGGTAATCCCGTGAATGCGTACGTGCTATTGGTGATCTTCTTTCGATAATAGTAACAAGTTTAGTACCGGGTACATGTAAGGAAAACAGTGTAAGTCAGCATGAGAA
The DNA here is from genome assembly GCA_963966185.1 of Rhabditoides inermis. Lineage (NCBI taxonomy): Eukaryota > Metazoa > Nematoda > Chromadorea > Rhabditida > Rhabditidae > Rhabditoides > Rhabditoides inermis. Next base: position 40,966 of record CAWZYM010000151.1, read on the forward strand.
AAAAATGAAACAGAAAGCATCGAATGTACAGTATGATTACAGTAATATTTATTTATAAGATATTTGTACGGATTTAGCGCAAACTAGATGTGTCATTGTCTCATCTCTGAGAAATCCTAGTATTATGTGTATTAGGGGAGTTTCTCGTAATCTGAAAAGGCATATTGGCTTTGTTTGTTCAATACCGCGAATGATTAGTGGAAGAGCAGCGCTGCAAACAATGTTTGCTCAGATCGTAGCATTTCATGTTGCAGTTGCAATTATGCGATTACGGTATTATTTCCATAAAATTGATGTAGCAAGTATGTAACTGAGCCATTTGATATTTGCTTTACATTCATTCCCAGATGTCAAGACTACCCATGATCATGAATGTAAAAAACAAAAATCACACACACAAAAACAATGAAATGTTTTTTTCAGGTCCAACATTTCCATTCTCCTGGCCTGCTTTGCAATTATGAACAGTACTACATTCTTCCCAGAGTTTGTCAAGGTAAATGGTTAGAGAGCAGTGAGAAAGTACATGAAGTGAAGACACACAGAGACATATATTCGCCGAGAGTACATGATTTTGAGAGACAGTACGTACATGAAATGAAGAGAGTCAGACACATATGTACAGACAGAAAGAGAACATGATTTGAAGAAATCTAGAAAAACGTTCAGGCCCGCTCCGCATCTGGGCAGTTGTTCAACATGATAGAGAGACAGCCGAAGACGGGCGACCACAAACAGGGAGAGAGACCGGTGGGTTTTTTTGTATTTTGTACTCATATTTTTTTTTAACTCACAGTGTTTTGCCCCTTTAGAATAACATAACAATACTGGAAACCAATAAACCAATCAATACTCTTTTTTTTTTAAAGAAAGAAGATTTTTTTCAGGCGATTCGCGGCAACATTCTGTTCGAAAACGTGCACTTCGTGTATCCACAGAGACCGCACCAGCCAGTGATGAGGGGACTGCACTTCACCGCCAACAAGGTGGGGATCATTCCCCCTCCTCTCTCTCTCTCTCTCTCTCTCTCTCTCTCTCTCTCTCTTTCTCTCTCTCTCTTTCTTTCTCTTTCTTTATATGATAGGAGAAAGAATTATTGGTACGATGGTGAACGCGCAAATATGCACATGTTTTGTCGCTTCGTTTGGTTCAGATTGGTAAATTCACATCTCACTTATTTATGATCTGATGTGAAACGTTTCGGTTTCTTGAACTGTTGTGTTTTGACACCCCTACTTTAAGTATAACTTACCCTTATATTTTTTATTTACCAATTACTACTCTGCTCACGTAGCATGCGCGTAGTATTCCGTAATTATATTTAGCACTCGACTTTCGATTACGGAAGTCACTCTTGCTGCAATGACGATTGCATTTACGGACAGCTGTTTTCTAAAAATAGAAGTTGTACCCGGTTGTACCCGAATCGACGTGATTTGGTCTTGAGCCCTGACATTTCGATGGCTATTCCTAATTCGTATTTTGCATCAGATATAGCACAGTCATCGAAAACAATTCCTGGCAGATTTTTATAGCAAGAATCGTAAACAATGCAAACGTTACACATGATACACATATGGGACATGAGTTCTCGCAATCAAACTCTAATGTCTTGTTTTTAAACATAATAACATAGTTATTGTTCAAATGAAAACATTACTACCAGTTTCAAAATAATTTATACTATATATTTATACAAAGGAACTTCAGGGTCAAACGATCGCTCTCGTCGGTCCATCAGGTTCCGGAAAGTCTACCATCATTTCGCTACTTGAGAGGTATAGTGTCACGCCGATTCGAAAGTTACCGTACCCCTGTGATGCGCAGGTTCTACGACGGCACGGGCGGTGCGGTGCGGTTCGATGGAATGGATGTGAAGCGAATCTCGCAGCATCATCTCAGGACACAAATGGCGCTCGTGGGACAGGAGCCGAGACTATTTGCGGGAACTATCAAGGTGCGGTTACAGTTCCATTCTCGCACCCTGTGTGGGGTAGACAGCGTCAGCTCGTAAATGACGCAAAAAAGAGAATATGACAAGCTCGCCTTAGGAAACAGTAATACTAGAAAGTGAAGATATTTTTTCAGTCCAACATTGTTTTCGGTCTGCCTGCCAAAGAAGTGACCGATGAGAAGATCCAGCGCGCTTTGGAAACTGCCAACTGTCGGTTCGTCAGCTCCCTCCCTCAGGTATAGCCACTCACCTTTTGTCACTAGTTGTCACTCGGTATCTCTCTCATAGCCACTCATCTTCTAATCGCGTGATTAGAGGTGATGCCAGGATTGTTGTTGGTATCGTAAGAACATCTTATTTGCGACGATTTCCCTGAGTGCTTACAAGTCTCGCGTATTAGTGTACAACTTAACAGCTTGTGCAAACTTTTTTCTTGTAACATTGTAAAATGACAACACTTTCCAATCAATGCCTTGCAGGTGTGTTTCAAACTATGTTCCTGGTTTTTAACATTTTCACCTTGCCATTCTTTCACAAAAGTCGGGAGGAAAAAGAGAGGGATGTGGCAGCTGCAATATCTAATTACAAACCGTGGGAAATTACTTTTTGAAATGTTTGTTGAAGGGTGAGCACCGAAAATGGTGCATGGAGCACATTTTCCAGAAATGTGTGAATGTCACTTCTTTTATGAAATAATCAGACAAAAAACTTTGTGACTGAACATAAATACAAAGTAATTATGTTTACAGGGTCTGGACACTGAAGTTGGTGAACGAGGCACGCAATTGTCAGGCGGACAGAAACAGAGGTATACGGCTTGCATAACACATTTGTCTTGACGGAGCTAGTCGTTTTGCAATATGGATATGCCATCATGTTTAGGGACGAACACGCAATTCATGAATTTCAAAATTGAGATTTGAGAGTCATTGTGTAGAGCAAAAAACTCATCACTCACCTTGCAGAATCGCCATTGCCCGTGCTCTAGTCCGCGACCCTACCGTACTACTACTGGACGAAGCCACCAGTGCTTTGGACTCGGAATCCGAGAGGGTACGGTCTTTTTCGATTTTTCAGAAATCCGAAACCTAGGTTTATTAATCATTTCCGCGCCAGACACTCATACGGTATGCATACGTGATTGCGTTTGCATGCTATAAATGGAAACCTTTTCGAAAATACTTAGAAGCGTCTATGCAGACTTGCAGTTTTCAATCAAGCTTTCCATCTCCCACGCAGTTCTTTCAAAATAGAACCGTTAGCTGTTGAAGCCTCACTAAGCATTTCATACTGTTACAAATTCTGAAAGCCTTGAAAATTGAATGGAACATAATCAGAGATCGTGTGAAGGGAAAATAGAGCGGAAAGACGGCTTTCGTAAAAACGTCAACCAGAGATCACTTCAGAGATCTTTCTAAAGAGTGAGAGAGAAAGAAAGAGAAAAAAGGGATAAACGTTTGAGAACATCTTGACGATATACTAGAATCCTTTAAAAAATGTCAGCCAGAGATCGTTGTGATCTGCAAGAGACCAAGAACCGTATTCATGCAACACAAAAATGAACTATACAAGTGACACAATTGAAACTTCTATTTGCCGGCATACCTTGCAAGAGGTGCTAGATAAAACACGTGTGTCACCTTCCAGCGACTGAAAAAAACTAATTATAACTATAACGGGTTCACGTTGCAGGCAGTGCAAGAGGCGCTGGACAGGGCTCGCGAGGGTCGCACGTGTGTCACCATCGCGCACCGACTGTCATCCATACAGAACGCGGACGTCATCGTGTACGTGGAGAACGGAAAGGTACGAGGGTGTATTGTCATTTTTCGAAACGTTCTTGTTCGTTTCCTTTGAAGGGTCTGTTTTGATACTGGGTACGCCTTTAGTGGTTGTCATTGATAGCTTGTTTCGACCCATGCTTGTTTCTGCATGCCGATTGACCGTACTCGAAAACCAGCATCTCAAAATATATTAGGACGCTAGTGAAAACAGAAATACATAGTGTGCGGCGTTGATAGGGTGAGCCAATATAATGAGGGTATAAGCTGATGTGATTAGTGATTAGTGAAATCAGACATCAAAAGACTAATGATTAATTGATTGATTAATTCAGGTGCGGGAGAGCGGATCGCACAGTCAACTAATGCAAAGAAAAGGACGCTATTATCAATTAATCAAGAAGCAAGACCTGACGTCATAACAAGTCTATGCCAGCTCGAATGAACGAGTCATAGCATATTCCTTAGGCCTTTCGTTTTCACTCTGTATTACTCTACTGTTTTGTTATTTCATCTTCCCATTCCATTCATTTGTTTTGTATTCTTGACCAAATACCATTGCAAAAGCATAAACACTTTATTGGAGCGCTTGAAACAAAACCCGTAGAAAACTAACAACTAGTTACAGAAGTGGAGAGAGACCCATAGAGCAAGCGAGAGGTAGAACTGTCATTGTCACTGTCAAACTGTCACAGCGCCCATGACAGACAGACAAGGACAATGACATAGAGTGAGAATGTGGCGGACGAGGAATACGAGGGAAACTGCATGGGGAAGTATCCGGGAACGTAGTGGAGCTTCAGAATGTGATCCATTTTCGACACGTCTTCGGCCTGCAGTGTCGGCTCCTGCGGGATGAAGTACCTGCAAACAAACGCTCGGTCCCGCCGCGAAAACATGTTTGTCATGTACATGTATTACGATACTACGCACTACACGCGACATTCGCCATTGTGGCATAATAATTTCATTGCCCGCAAAAACAATTGGTTCCATCAGGCAAAACGCACGAGTGCTTGTATCCGGCACATACACAACACACTACTACACGTACATCTTATTTTTCATCTTTGTAAGGTAATGTAATGTTTCTTTGATTTACGAACATGGCAGCAATAATAACGAAATTTTACCTGAACAGGAGAATCTCCCTGAGATCGAGATGTGAGAGTATGTCTGTGTGATACTCAGTGAACGGCGCCGCCGACTGTAGATCGTTGCACCTGTCTCTGTCTGTGCAGATGCACGTATTCGACTTCCGGCTCACCTGCAATAAAAAAGTCACTGATTTCATTTTACAATGAAAGCCGGTAGAATCCGGGGTTGTTCTAGGCTTAGCCGGTTCCAGAATTAGAAATTAAAGTTGTAAGAGTCGTACAGTTGTGTCTAGTCTAGCATCAATTCAATAATTGTTTGGACGGTATTCTCTCTCTAGTATTCTCGGTTCGGATTAGTTTTGGGATCTATTCAGTAATTGTTTAGACATGACACATGACTGATTTTCAAGAGAATTCTTTGTTTGGATTAGATCATTAGATGCATATGTGAGCAACGGCTAAAATGTGTCCAGACAAAAAAAGAGTGATTTCCGGTGTACAAATCATGTGTATTCTCTTCTCTTTCATTACACAGATTGCTCCACTCACTAGGACAATATTTGAGATTGCTTGTTTCTCAGTATATGATAAGCGCTTTCGTGGATCGTCAGATCGCACGTAGAGAAGTATGATAAGAAATTCGTATTCGTCTAGTTTTACAGTAGTTAGTTACATGTACATAACGTCCACATTGCACCACAAAACAAAACACAAAACTTATTATTAATGACTGATTGGGAAACGTACTGATGATGTCTGAGATAGTATCTGTACTTTCAGAAAAGTGAGATACGTAGGGTAAACGCGGTTTGGATTTTAATAAATTACAAACTCACTTCGCACAATTGCGTCTCTCCTCCCTTGTGGCCTGCCGCTATGTGCGCCGTCTCAGCCCGGCTCTTCTTCACCATACTCTCGTACTTCTCCGTCGTTATATTCATACAGCCACTCGTGTAGAGGAAGAAACGATTCGACTTGTGCTGCTCTGGAAACAGTTTTCATTTTAACATTAACAAATAGTTACAGGATTGCTTCATTGTTGTTTGTGACGCTCATATGCTCATATGTGCATATTCCCCATTTCCGCAAGAACTGACTGCTTCTATCGGATTACAATGGGTATAGAGAGAGTGGGGAAAAAATGGGAGTGAGAGCGCATAGTGATGATGTGGTAAAAGAAGAGAATGTCACATGCGGAAGAAACGAATCCTCTCAACGACCAGAGCTCATGAGTCATGTGAAGAGTGATGTTGGCAGGTAAATGACAAGAGAGAGAGAGAGAGAGAGAGAGAGAGAGAGAGAGAACTCACTCATATAGCACATGTTGCCAGTGCAGGTTATGGGATTCTTCGATGCGCATCCGGATACACTGATACGATGGAAGTTGTCGTAGTCAATGCAGAAGACACACCTGCAGTTTATCGAATTGTGTTTTGGTCATTCGTTATTGTGTTTTGCTCAGATTCTTTAACCCTCTTGTGTTTTGACCACATCTCGAAACGATGTTCGATATGTACTGTTAAGTAGAACATAGAAGCCGTTAAGCTGTGCAGATGTTCTTCTTATAATACCTTCTGTAATACCACGTGTGACTTGAATGGGGGAATGATCTGCCGATCTGCCAAAGGCGCTATAGTTGCATTGAGGCAGAGTTCTTTTCAGACAATTTGCAGGTGTTTGAATCAGTTGATGTGAAAAGAGCAGTTACATGCGCCGCAGCACTGCTTTATCCAAACCCCATGCTCCCCCAGACTCGATTCCTCATTGTAGGATTGTGAGCGCGACAACATCTTTTTTATAACGACATTGTGATGTGATTCGGTGTCGGAATCAGGCTAATACACAACAACAAAACACATTATGTGGTTTTGGCCATCACAAATGAAGTTGATCAAAGCCCAATAGTACAATCGACTCCGCTTCATTAGGAATGTATAAGAGAAGGAAGGCAGATGGGAGAATAATCACTGTGCCCTGACAATGGCTTTTTCTGGGCGCAGTTTCCCAGAACTTGCAGACTCCAAAAAGGAAAAAAATGGAAGTGGGCGAGCATAAATCACACCACCAAGAAACAGAGAAATCCGTTTCTACGAATCGCACCTATCAAAATTTCAAAATGAGTTCGAAAAAAAATATTGTTTGGTCGTTTTGCAGAGGCGTTTCGCAGAAAGTCGAGAGTTACGATTCATCACCCTAACTATGTAGTTGATGCGATTAGTTACTCGTGTACGCTGAAATCTACAACAAGACGCGCATGGTTTGTGGAATTTTCAGCAATTAAATAGTCACGAGACTCGAAGGCCATTCGGAAATCACTCACGGAAGAATCGATCATCAGAGATTATACGTTACATGAAGAGGAAATTGGACAGATCGGCAGACATGGCATTATAAATGTGATGCTTGAGGCAAACTTGTGAACTTCTATGAGTTAGGAGCAAACTATTATAATAATCGCACGAAATGCAATGTGTCGATGAAAAGGTAAAACTAGTAAGATATAACATAATCGACATTGTGTGATAATTTATTCGAGAGAAAAAATATCCCTGTTCGGTGTCTACTCACTGTACGTATCGGTCCTCTCGCCAGTGTCGCAGCTCCGGCACCTCCTCCTCCACTTCCTTCTCCTCTCTAGCCACCACCCGGTGAACGCGCTGAAAGAGTTATTTTATTCATGTTCAAATATAGGCCATCCACCATTTTCATCGTACGGCATTATCGCAGGCGAACCGAGGCGAAATGACGACGATTAGATGCGATTTCTCCCATTTTGGAGCATTTTTGTATCAAAACTGTGTGAAATCGATCGAAATTCAAAAATTCGAAAAACAGGTCTTCTTGGGACACCGTTGGGGCATCTCCTTCAGAAAACTGGTTCCTGTGCGATCACTTTGAAAAGAGTTATTAAGTTTCATAGATTCCACCTACAAAATGGTCTGTAAAAGTCGGTTTTTGTGCTAAACTGAGAAAGGCAAGTCGAAATTCAAAATTCTAAGAAACAGGCCCTGTGAAGAATACCTCTCCGGACCAAGTGTGCAAATTTCATCAAGATTCGATAATTCTGAACGGAGTTATCAACTCCGAAAGGTGGAAAACTTTGCTTTATTGATTTGCAAATGACCCTCATTTCCCTAATTATAGACCGCCAAGCTAGCGAATTGCGCGGTGGAATGGTCTTGCGCAGGCCGATAACGGGCTATTGATGCCTCAAATGATGGCTGGTAAATATTCTGAGAAATAACTGCCGTACGATGAACGGGGGGACCGGCCTATATACATAATAATTAATAGTTGAAATCTGGTTTTCGTAAGCTATTCGTGAATCTTACCGTGTGTTGTCTGGTAGCGTTCGGTCGTTGGCCGCTCTCCGGTGAGTGTAGAGAGTGGCAGGAGTGGAGGAGTGAGAGAAACAAGAGCACAGCTCGCATCTCTGAAATATATGTACACATTACACAATACACAATACAGAACACTACGAGTTTATGAAAGACATCGGAACAGAATACAATATCGAAAGTTAATTTAAAATCATCAACACGTATTTATTTTCGCTGCTCTAATAAATTCTGATTGAATAGTGAAAACGTTATACAGAAGTATAATATATACATCAAAAGGACATTGATTAGAATATAGGCAACGAGAGAAGAAGAAGAGGAAGAAGAAAATAGAATGAAGCAGGACAGATACAGATTAAAAGAGAGAGAGAGAGAGAGAGAGAGAGAGAGAGAGAGAGAAAGAGAGAGAGAGAAACAGAGAGATAGAGAAAAAAGAGATTAGCATAAGAGAAGAGGGCAGTCATTTTCGTCGTGAATCGGGCCACATGTGCAAAGGGGCTTCGAATCGAATAATGAATACGCATGTGTTTCGAATGTGTACAACGATCAACACGAAAACGTCAGAAAAGCCGAATTGAAACAAGGTTACAAAACAAGTCACCGCAAAACATTGAGTCAATTGAAAAACGGGAGACGAGCGGCACGCATTCAAAATTAATTCGGCCATCCGAAATGCAGACAACAGACGGCCATGAATCTTTTGTCGAGCGGAATTCGAGAAGCGACCAATGCGAAAAAGAGAGAGGAGCACATTTGGTGGTGGTAGGGTGAAATGGAATACGTGGGAGTCTGATCGCCGGCTGCTCCAATCCTCTCCATTGAGGAAAGAAAGGGGAGAGGGAGAGAGGGAGGAGGCGGGGCCTCGTGTCTCTCTGGTTTCTCTACTCACCCCTACACACCCACACACAGAGACAGAGACACGCCTTTCCCGGTCACCCACTTATGATTATACTATTGATGGAGAATGAAAGAGAGTATACACATTGACGAGACATTTCACCCATTTACCAGAAATAGCACATACTAAAAAATGAAAATAAGCTATTCTGTGTTCTGAGACCTAAATAAACGTGTTGAAGAAGAAAATGAATGATATATAATCATGTTTTGTTTGACTGTGTATTTAATTAGATCATGATAAATAATTGTTAAAAGAGAACGATATTTAATCGATAGACCCTTAACGTTTCAGACAAGGCAGGAAAAAATGACATGATAAATGATAATGCAATATACACGAAATGGAAATTTTGCAAATTTGCATCGAAATCTTGGCTCTCTGATCACAACCCACGAAAAAATTAAAACCCTACAGTTGTGTACGATGATTCTCAGCAAAACTCGAAAGAACGCAGGATACTCTCAAAACATAGAATGGACAAGCCGTTATCCTCAATTGTAGAACACTCTCATATGTTTTTCACAAAATCTTCAAAAGTGCAGTTCCTCACCTATATTCAATATGGCTATATGAAGTATTTTCGTGTCTGAATAGCCTTTCTTTCAGAAAGAAGAGAAGGATGATGCATCGTAAAACGCGCTCGTTTCGTACAAATTAGAAATTTGCCATATTTTCCGTTCTGCACTACTTCGCTCAAATGATAGCAAAGTATGTTTGTTAGCTTAACTGCAATAAGCGCGCGTGACACAGTTGCATCACATCGTAAACAAAGCTGTGTTGCAGAGATATGCAAATCTTGAAAAAACGCTATGAAACCTATGAATCGGAGTACTGCAAAAAAGTCACGAAACGTGGGCGGAAACTACTAAGTACGAGCGAGACAAAGACAGCCTCAAAAGTCTGGAGGCACACAAAGATGACTTGCCAAAAAATGCCAGAAAGAAAGTGCAGGCATTAAAATGATGTGTCTCGATTAACTGGAATATCCAATTTGTCTCGCGTGGACTCAAAAGATTTCCTTGTCTGGAGAAATAAGGCGCTTCTGCGTAATAAAAAAAACTTACATAATCCTTGCTTAGTAAGATGTTATCTCATGACTTTTGAGATGAGTGCAGAGAGAGATTCTGTTTGCATTTCCTCCCAATAAATGATGATGCTAAATGAATATAAGAATTGGTACTTATTGTACATTCTACTTGTCTCAGTTTTCCCATTCACCCCAGAAATGAAACATCTTGGCAAAAGTGTTTTGGTTAGTCTTTCTGTGAGAATATGATAAGCTAGATTTAGAATTGAGGACTCAACTTATTCTCAATCTGATTCTCCAGTCTGAACGTTCGTTCTTGGTGTAGCTATAAGTGACTTAGGAGTCTAAATGAATAGTCAATTTAAGTGAACACCGGAATATCATTCGTGAAAAGACATCACTACTCAGAACTAGGATCTCTCATATCCTTAGATAATTCACACTTCCTCTATCCTTCCCTCTGTCCACTGCGTACCCAGTCTCCCGCGCATTTTCACTTCATTAGGCGGCACCCACACACACACTCATAATTATTTTATGACGATGAGTCTTCGCCATTTCCCAGACTATAAAACACATGAACCATGAACGAAATAATTTAATGGATTCGAGAAGGATGCATTGGATGACTCCTTTCATGAATAGACGAGAAAGACAGAGCGAAACGGAAGAGAGAGAGAGAGAGAGAAATAGAAAAATATAAATATGTAGAGAGAGAAAGAAATAGAGTGAGAGAAAGGGAGAGGAGAGTGGGGGGGGGAGCGAGGCAATCGGACACGTATCACACATACATACGTTTTATTATGTGTTCCTTTTATGTCGGGTACTTCCTGCTCTGTTTTAATCACGAAGCCTGTTTTTCAGCAAGCAACAAAAAAAGACAAAAATGATTGCGAATATATCTGTGCATACACTACAAATCTTAATAATCCAAAAGCTGCTGTATTAGTTATGTTGAACTCATCTCTCCTTTTCCAGAAGGAAGTGAGGCAACAACATTATAAGACGTTGACTAAAGACTTAAACATAAATATCAAATGTTGTCTCACACATGCACTATAATTCCGTCTCACGGAATCATGCGACCTCTTCTAATAAAACTGTAAGCGTTTCTTATAATCGTCATCTGATTTCGAGTAAATTAAATTACATACAACTTACATCAAAGAGCCGTGCCAGGAATTAGAGATTCTAATGACTTAAAGACAGGTGAAATCATTACTGAACCTGCTGCGAGCTTACATAAATAACCGCTGTTACGAAATCCTGAATTATGTTTTACTGACGAAAAAAGGTTTCTTAAAAAAGAAAGTAAAAAAGGCATTGATTTTTTCATCGACTATGACTATGAAAGCAGCATAAGGTTTCATGTACGTGATTAAAAAGGATGAGAAGACAAGTGCTGGCTTCACTCGAATAATAAATTCTCGCATGAGTTTGTTTCAAATTCAGGGGATTCGGGAAAATGTTACGAACGAGAAACGTGAATTATTCACTCAAAATGTGCAAAAAACATGTGTGAATTTTTAAATCTGCATCACATGATATATTTATGTTGCACAGAAATGTTTAAAGAAGAACTCCGTGGAAAATAGGAATGCCGGTCAATAGGGGCAAAATGATACTTAGGAACACGATTCTGGCAGGGGAAATTCTGAGAAGCTTCAAGAAGTTACGTTTTTGAATTATTTATTACGATTCCTATGTCCAAATAGCATAATTGGACGAGGGCGGAGCCTCATTCCGCCGCCTACCGCTGCCGTGCTCGCGGTTTCCCGCCAAAATCTGGTTCCGGGCGAGCTAATGTTTTGGGCCGGTGACTCTTGCCCCGGAGTTCTTCTTTAAGATTCGGTGGTCACTTGCCGCAACGTAGCACATTTATCAATCATTCACTCTTTTGCAAGAGTTTTCCGAGAGCTGGGAGAGAGAGAGAGATCTTGCCGGAGAGGCGAATGATTGGGAAAAGAGGAAGCTGAAATTATATGGGATAAGGATAAGCAGATAAGAAATGCCTGAAACATGTGGTGATGACTTTCTTTTTCCTGCCGGTTGTAAAGCCATATCTCCTGGGGCAAACTACTCTTTTATTCTCAAAGGGTCATTCCCGAATTCCCTTCTCTCTCCCACCCAACGCATTTCGCTCACTCAATACAATTTCTGCACACGCATAGAAAAATCCAGATCTCTAGCCTCTAGCCATAGATTTTCTCGAGATCGTCCGAGATCCTCGCTTCGATATCCTTGTGGTGTGAAGAAAAGACGTCATGTCGCCTGTCTCCCCTTTCTGTCCCTAGATACTTTTCACTTTCCTTGTTGTGTTCGTTACGTTTCGGTATTGAATTTTTCTTTACAAGATCGGGTCGCCCTCTTTTTTTGCTCTCGCTGCCACTCTTACCCACCGCAAGTGAGTTACACCAGCGCATGAGAGCGTAGTGATAGCGGAGGGCGCAGAGAGTGATCTCTCTCTCTCTCTCTCTCTCTCTCTCCCTCTCTCTCTTTATCGCATGCATAGTGGCTTCTCCGTGACATCGTTCAATCATCCCGCTGTCCTCACTATCTTTTTCATGTCTCCTCATAATTTGCTCGCTCGAGTGCTATAGTTCAGGTAGATAAACCCGCCAGATCCGGGCAAAATGCCGAAGCAAAAAGTCACCGAGATCCCGAATCGATTACAACCCGACCGACCGAGCATAGAGCTCGGCATCTTCAAGACAAGGTGATCTTTTTTATGATAATATAACAATGTCGTCTTCAATATACCTTTTTATTGTGTGAAAGTTTTTCCTGTTCATGTATAGTATAATATTGAGAGCTACTAACAGTTGACTGTTCGTTTCTATGTCCGGCTATCAGTGTGCACAATCGCCAAATGAAAAGAACAGCGTCTTGAATGTATACGTCTCTTTTCTGTGCTGATAGAAAACTGATAGAAGATTTGTAGAAAACCGATCACCGAATGTATGGACGAGCCCCCACGTACGCAACGAAAGAACAGCCAAGACAAGCCGAGTCAAAACGCCGCGCCCTCAACTCAGAGGAAATCGTTGACAAAAAACGACACAAAGGTGTTCTTTTATTATTTATTCACTTCAGTTTTCAAATGGTTACATTATTGTATTAAGATTCCGCAAATCACTCCGAAACACACGATTGTTCACCCTGTACCAAATGGGGTGAAGAAGGAGAAAGAGAAAGAGAAGGAGCAGAAAGAGGAGAAAACACGCAGCGTCAGCCCTAAGAAATCTGCGAATCCCATCAAACAAGAGGTACTCTTTTTTTGAATATAAATTTCTCCAAGTTCTCTCAGATGGTTCCATAATTTTTGACTTGAGTTGTGATCAACACATTTGCACACAGATTCCCAAGAACCGTTCGCTATCACCGAAGAAAGAGGCTCCTAGCCGATCCGCGCCATCCACGAAGACTTGCGCCAAGAGGACGAGTAGAAGTCCGGAAAAGAGGTGGGTATTGATTTATTGACTGATTTATTGATTGATTGTGTTTGGACATTCAAATTCTTCTGAAACAAAGTGTTATTGTGAATGTGAACGTTGCTCTCGTTTTTCACTTGCTCTTTGCAAGTGTGTTACACAGGCGTGTGCACCTCTCAATTGATTGTTCGCCCTCCTTCTCTCACGTGATCCGTCAATACGTTTCACATGGGTGACGAGGGATACGTTTCTACATGTATGTAAATTCTATGAAATCGGAAGAGAGACAATTTGTCCTCTTCTTTTATTTGAAAAGAAAACTGCATAGAAGATACGTTGCACTCATTTCGTAAAAGTTGTGTACATTTCATTAAATAATGTGACGTCTCGTTTGTCAAGTGGAATGTAGAAGCCCTACTTTTACCAGATATGATTTTATTAATAAAATAAGAAAACTCCCACTCCTCCACTCTCCTCTCGCACATTATCGTTTTTCGCGGGCA